>WYDI02023189.1:66887-141550 GCA_009867235.2 Psittacus erithacus
CAGAGGAGGGCCACGAGGATGATCAGGGGACTGGAGCACCTCCCGTATGAAGACAGGCTGAGAAAGTTGGGGCTGTTGAGCCTGGGGAAGAGAAGGCTGTGTGGAGACCTCCCAGCAGCCTTCCAGTATCTGAAGGGGGCCTACAAGGATGCTGGGGAGGGGCTCTTCACCAGGGGCTGTAGCAACAGGACAAGGGGTAACTAACTTAAACAGGGGAAGTTCAGGTGAGATATAAGGAAGAAGTCCTTTACTTGTGAGGGTGGTGAGGCACTGGAACGGGTTGCCCAAAGAAGTGGTAAATGCTCCATCCCTGGCAGCATTCAAGGCCAGGTTGGACAGGGTTTTGAGCAGCCTGGTCTACCGGAAGGTGTTCCTGCCCATGGCGGGGGGTTGGAACAAGATGTTCTTAAGGTCCTTTCCAACCCAAACCATTCCGTAATTCTATTTGATGCAACATTGCCACCAAAATGAAAACTGGAGCTACTCAACAACTTACATAAGAAAATATTCCTGGACTCTAGTGATGCAAATGAGTCAGACTGCTACAATCAAAGCAACACATGCAAAAGAAGAGCTAATTTAAAATCTTCTTAAGTGATTCACCAATAAAGCTTTTTTTATTCTTTACTGAAAGCTTGTATTAAAAAAAGGCCATTTAAAGTATGACTTCACCACTAACTAGACAATTTTATCTACAGGAAATAAATAAGTAAAACTAAAACCAAAAGCTGAACAAAACCCCCCATGCTTTTATATTAGGAACAGTTAAAGGTAAGCGTTGTTTTAAGTCCAGCAAATAAGTCCAAAGATTAGCCAGAGGTGCATAACAGCTGTCATTCCAATGTGTGCAATTTATCACAATATCTGTAAGTGACTTAAAAACTACCACGTTCTTTCAGCTGTATGTTTTGAGTAGAATAAGAAGTATGCAACTGAAATCACAATCTGGCTACTACTTCATGAAAGGAGGAAATTCAATAATGATTATCTGTGATACAGAAATCAGTGCACAGGGTGGAAGGAGAAGCTCATCTTACGTGTAACTCTAGATTAAAACACCTTGGTATTTTGTGCCTTATAAGTGTTAATAATGGTCAGACAGTGGTTTATGAAATAAGCTAGCAACACAGCCGTGTTACAAAGTAATATGACATATTTCCACTTCATAATGGACCAAGTAAGCAACCTGCATATTGATTAAAGAATCACATTTAATCAAGAAGTTGCTTCACAAACCCAGATGACTCAGTCCCAGGCATGCACATTAGTAATAAAGCTTAACCCCACAAGACTGAGACAAGTGTTACGCTGCTGCTGAAATTCCACTTGTATTGCAAAAACTGCATGAAGTCACATTAAAACTAAAGAAGACATTCAAAAAAGAAGAACAATGTAATCAGAGAGCAGAGCAGAATGGTCCCAGACACAGCCTGCGAATCACAAATACTCAGGCTGGTTTTAAACTCCAAACCAAAAGGCACGTCTACAAATACATCTAGGAGTCCAGGACAGGCAGCCATGTCCTGTGTTCCATGATACCCACATGAGAAGGTTGGAAGGACTTTACCTACTAAATATAAAAGCAAAACTATTTCTTCTGCAAATTGTTCCAGCCCTTTCAACTGAACTTAAGTATTGGTGAATACACGGAACTGGGCTTGTTTAGTCTGGAGAAACGGAGGCTCAGGGGGGGACATTATTGCTTTCTTCACCCACCTGAAAAGAGGATGGACAGAGGAGGTGGGTGGTCTCTTCTCCCAAGTAACAAATGGTATGACAAGAGGAAATGGCCTCAAGCTGCCCCAGGGGAGGTTTACACTGGATATTAGGAAACATTTGTTCACTGCAAGGGCTGTCAAGCATTGGAACAGGCTTCTCAGGGAGTGGAATCACCATCCCTGGAGGCATTTAAGACATGTAGATGTGACATTTAATGAGATGGTTCACTGGTGGACTTGCCAGTGGTGGGTTAACAGTTGGACTGGATAATTTGAAGGGTCTTTTTCAGCCTAAACAAGTCTATGAATCTGTATTTAATTTAGAAACAGAGTGATTATGTCAGAAGGTTTTTCGTATGACAGAGCCTAAACCTAGCAAATCTCAGCAGCTGGTATCCAGCAAGATAACAAGGCTTTTCTGTCCAGAAAAACTCTTGGCTTTATTCAACTTTACTATAGCTCAGATGTTTCCCACAGAACCCAAATCTACTGCACTGACATCACAGCTATAGGGAACTCAAAAAAAAAAAAAAAAAATCATGAAAATAGTACCTGTAAACCACCTTCATTTAATGCTCTAGCACCATAGGCAATCCTTGTTCCACCCTCCAAAGTAGGCTGTACAGTAGGATGGTGCTTCCACCTCTGAAACTCCCTAAATGGATTCAAATAGGGATTTTGATAATCTAAACCAACCTTAAAAAAAGAAAAGTGTGCAACATTAATGAAAACAAAGTACAAAATTTCAACAGAAGTTTGAAAAGAACACAATTGCATATTACATCAGCTCTTTAAATCTATTTTATACTAAACTAACTTCAAGATCCTTCTACTTAGAGAAACTACTGCCAAAAATACATTTTAAATTTGTTTTTCAAAACCTCTTTGCCCTAGAAAAGCTGGAAGGAGAGGTGAACAATTCTTTCTAGATAGTTATGTCCTTGTGCTCACAGATTTAACTAGTTCTTCACCTCATTTAGCAGAGCCAATTATCATTTCTAATTAGGTAAGCCATTTCAATAAAGCACAGGGGATCAGTGATGAAAGCAGAAAATGAAGGAAAAAGTCTCTTGCCAACTGGCTGGATGCCCAGATTCCTATCTTACGTATGTGAGAATTTGCCCCAAGATATACTCTGCATTTCCGATCTTTAATATACCCTTAACAGGACTCTTAGGCTGCCAAGTTTTCTCTTTTGAGCTTTTTGGTTCCTGTAACCTTTATTTGAGGCAAATAACAAAACATATCATGAGTCAGCGAGAAACAGTTGATTTCTGCCTTGATTTCTCTGGCAGCTAACTGATTTTAGAGCACTGCTCACATTTATTTCCTTGCTAGATAGAAGTTAATGAACAATTTGCAAAATAATTGCAAGATAATCCTGCTAGAAGAATCAGTTCAGACTGACACAGGTGTCAAATTCAAAGATTAGAAGTGCTTGTATGTTCACACAAAAGTTGATTTTCTCCTGTGTGAACTGGAGATAATATGAACATTAATGATTACCATTCTCTAAGAATCAAAGCTCTTTATCCTTCTAAAAGCAAACAGAATTTAAATGCTATTGTCTCTACTTATTAATTCCAAGACTAGAAATCTGAACAGAACAAGTATGCATGTCTGAGAAAAGCTAACAAGTTTGTTTCAGTATTTTTTACAAAACCATTAGACAAAAATACAGTTTTCACACACATTCTGGGACCCTTTTGAAATATAGAAGGCCAAAGCATGACCTAAATCCTATGCTGGTAAAAGCCCAGATCATGTACCTGACTAAAGTAACATCTGTGTGTGAAGCACATGCATATAATAATAAGTGCGTGCTTCATTTTGGACTGTAGGTGCTAGAAAAACATTTCCTACCATTGCTCTCTGCATCACTGGCTGGCAGAACGACACAAGACTGTCTACAGCGATCTCAATTCTGATAAAGAGGCAGTAAGAAAGAAGCAGCTGCCTGTTCAACTCAAAGACAACTGCTAAACAGGGGAAGGCAAACAGGGGTGATATGAATGGCAAGAACATACTGAAGAACTTGGGAATAGAAGGAATGCTGCTTGTGGAACTGCAGAGTAGTTTCACTTTAAATGCTTCTCTCAAAGCACAGCTACACATGACAAAATAGAATTGTACAAAGTGCATGATTTAGACATTTCCTAACTTGCAAAAATCTTGTGAGCATAGTTGATAATTTGGGTTTGGGTTCATGAAAACTTTTTTTTTTTTTTTGCAAAAAACCTTATTTCTAAGTTTGCCATTCTGTTCTTAATGAAAGACTCTTGATTTAAGATAGATTTGTATGACAAATTAACCTTCCCTAATATGAACATAACTGCACGTAAGACTGAGAAAGTACTAAATCTAGTCTGTTGCTATTCATGTGTTTTCATCTTCATATTAAAATAGAGAAAAGAAATTGCATAAAAAAGAAGACCAAACAACAACAAGCAAGCACGCAAAAAACAGCTTCACTTACCACAAATCCAAGAGCAACTAAAGGTTCACTCTCCTTTAAGTGATAAAGAAAGGATCCTCCATATGTATGTCTGTCTAAAGGCCAGCCTACAGTATGTTCCACTCTTCCGGGTTTCCATTTCTTTTCATCAATAGTCCATAACTGAAATAAAGATGATAAAAAAATTACTTTACATTGCAAAGTAATGCCCTTTCAATACATATATATAAAAATATGCAATTATATATATAAGAAAATTAATTTACTGCTATGACCAATGCATAAATGCATACAGTAAAATACTAGGTAATAAGTACACTTTTTTTTTGATTACCATTGAAGAATTTCCTAATACAATACTCCTCTGTCTAGAAATGCTGCGCATCAGAAAATGTGACTGAGGCTCCAGTACTATACCCAAAATTGTCATTTTATGCTTTATATTAGCGACTTCAACAGATACTTCTGCTAAGGAAGGCAATACTTACATTGATTTTTTTTTTGTTTAAATACATTATTTTTTTCATATGAATCACTGCAATTTCCTCATAAGGTCAAGGCTTAACAATATGCCTGAGTTGACCTAAATATCTGCAGTCAAACAGGTTGTCCTCTCTCTGCTCTCTCCTACACACCTCCAGTGCTGATCTGACACTTGGCGAACTCACAGAAGCACCTTCATGTTTCCACTAGTGAGTCAATTTTCTGCTCATTTCACAAAACATCTCACCACAGAGACAGGTGCAGTCTAATGACAGAAGGGCATAGAAGGTAGATCCAAGTTAATGTTTCCGGTTAGATCAAGGAGTGTATTTTTGAGCAGGACTCCTGATTCCTCCCACTTATTGTGCTTTGGTTCACATCATACAGCAGCCATCATACAGGAAGGCATGAACTGGATTCCTTTCACATGAAACTAAACTGTAAGACAGGCTCCAGAAGCCCATCTAAAGCATTCCAATCACAAAAGGGACTTAGTCCATGGGACTAGATCAGAGCTAGTCCTAAGTAAAAATAAACCTGAAATGTGCATAGCATGGATATCAGCTCACCAGCACAAGCTATTTCACTTACAGAACCATTCCTATTGGACTGTACTATTTGCTAAACCAGTCTCATCTGGAAGCAAAGGAACTCTACAGCAAACCCCATGCTTTAATGACAACTTAGGTGTCAGAAATAGTAACTAAGCCTGTGTTATTCTCTACAGAAGTGTAAACTAATTATTTAACAAATATTCTGCTACTGGAAGCATATTCTTAGAGTAATAAAGAATATATTATAGTCAAACTGAACATATTCTAAATAACACAGCTCTTTTTCATGACTGATATTTCCTGAGAATAAAATATTTTAAAAAGGAAACCGGATCCCTATCCCAATTTTATAAGCCCAGTGAAGGGCATTTAGGGGCTAAAAAAAAAACAAACCACCCCATCTAGAAGGTGCTTCAGAGCCCATGACTCATCATCTGGAATAGCTCCTCTCTCTAATCAAAACACACAGAAAGCCTTTCCTTCCCTTCTCAGGCACTAAAGCCCCCTAAAATAGGGCAGCATGCATCTCTCTCATTTAGTACTGAAAACAGATTTCACAAATTAACATAATCTGAAATCAAATTAAGACATTAGCAGAGTGGATTCACAGGTATCTTTAGTTATAACACAGATATAAGAGAAAAAGCAGCTGAAACAAAAACGTCACAACATTCAGAGAATATCTTCTCTGATGACCTTCAGAATAGCAAAGATGCTGAAGTCTGAAAGTGTAACTCAAAATCTATTGTTCTCATTTCTTACAGATTAATTTGAAAGCAAACAGAAACTACCTGATAGCTTCACAGTATTTTCCTTAATTGTTACAATTATGCAGGTAATACCTCTTTCAGTCCAATGCCATAGCTCTGGGGTTGACAATTCTCCCTTAGATTGTATTTTTTGTACATCTGTTTGGCTAGATGTCCATGACAACCTTCAGCGAAGACTGTGACTTTACCATGGAGTTCCAAGCCTCTTTCAAAGCTAGCCTGCGAAAGGAGAGCGTTTCACCAGCAGTTAGATCTGTGCCACACCAAACTCACAGCAAGAAACTAGAAGGCAATAAAGTGATTTTACACTACTTTGTGGCACTGTCCAGAACCTACAGCCATTGCAAGTTATGGCTCTGGTCCAGATGTCTTCACCTAATAACTGTGATGCACCCCCGGCAAATCTTGCTGTGTGATTCCAGTAAAACAAACGCTACAGTGGATCGCTATTTATTACTGAGAGAATCTCTTCTAGATCAGAGGATATTTATACCAAATCTGATCATTTATATGATGCAAAAGAACCCTGACAGAACAGGCTCTTAACCTAGAACTTCACGCTTTAATTTTTGCTCATTTGCTTATTACAATAAAACACTGTGTCCCCCCACAGAGGTTAGACACCAGATCTGAAAAACCTGCATCGCCTCTGCCCCCAAAAGAGCTCACTACCTTAGAAAAATGTCACTATAATATTACACCAATCTTCCATGTTAAAACTTACAGTAAAATTAAATTAACATGAAGTATCATTATAAAAAAAATCTCATTAAAAGTTTCAAAACTGAGATTGAGAGTAAGGTAAGGGGAACCAGCATACTTGTGTATGAGGATGTCACCTGCATATGTGAGCACTGGATGAGAGTATTTACTAGATTACATTTGCAATGTAAAAAGACAAGATTCTAAACATATATAAACTTGCAGGGGAGGTAAAAATTAGATTTTTTTAAAAAGAAAAAAAAGCTTGATTTCAATCAGAAAGTTTGATGTTGAAAAAGATAATGAAAACAGATTTGCATTAAGATATCCAGCAGCACCTAATAAAACCATCTCAAGGTAAGCAATTGGTCCAGGAGAAACTTACTACTGTGATTTTGAACTGTTTCTCAGGTGCAATCGGCTTGTGACTTACTGGTTAGGAACCTCTGAAAAAGGCTAGCAAATGAAAATGCTCCCTCTATGCAGGCATTATCTTTAAACAGCAGTCACAATATTTTGCCAATTTTTTGGTATATTCTTTGAATTTCTGACTGTCAACCCTTACATAAATTATCTTACAAAATATTAAGAGAACTACAGGGACTTACTACTTGATCTAAATATTAAAAACATACAATGTCCAATCTGAATTAAATCTATATAAATGAATTAATTACAATTCCACACTGTAAATATCAGAAATTCATTAATTTGAAATGTTTCAGCAATGTGACAAAGTTGTATTTCAGTTAACATGCTTCTCCAGCATCTAGACAAGAATCCCTGTGCAACTTCTTACTACACAGTCTTACTACTGGCATTTTTGTTTGAGTGGCGCTGACTGCAACGTGAAATTCTATTCATTAACCCTAGTCTATCTGATTAGGCACTGCATAAACACACTGAAGATATTCTTGCCTTGAAGGTTATATGAACTCTATTTACCTGAACCTTTATACACTGGAGTTAGTATCAGCTGACCCAACTGACATATGAAACACTTGAATACCCAAAAAATTGCAGTGGTGGCACACTAATTATGTACGTTAAAGAAGTTAAGAGACACACTGTCCCAGTTTCAGCTGTAACAGCCCTCTTTTCCTCCTTCCTAGTAGCTGGTGCAGTGCTGTGTTTCGCCTTTAGTCTGGGAACAATGCTGGTAACACACAGATGTGGTACCTGCTGCCAAGTAATGCTTACCCTGATCAAGGACTTCACAGTCACTCATGCTCTGCCAGTGAGGAGGGGCACAAGAGGCCGGAAGGAAGCAGAGTCACGACACCTGACCCAAACTAGCCAAAGGGGTATTCCATACCACAGAACATCATGCCCAGTATATAAACTGAGGGGAGTTACAAGGAAGGCACAGAACGCTGCTCGGGTTGGGGTGGGTATCAGTCAGTGGGTGGGGAGCAATTGTATTGTGCATCACTGCTGTTTATTGGTTTTTTTCCCTTTGCCTTTTTAGTTTTATATTCTCTCCCCTTGTTATTTCTCTCATCATTATTAGTAGTGGTAGTTCTGTATTATACTTTAGTTATTACACTTATCTCAACCTGTAGGGTTTACATTCTTTCAATTCTCCTCCCCATCCCTGGTGAGCAAATGGATGTGTGGTCCTGAGTTACAGGCTGGGCTTAAACCCCGACACACGTTCTTCCAGAATAAATGGAAAAAAAAAAAAAAATCAAGGTTTTTGAGGATGCTTTAAAATAAATACTAAAATAATAATTCCTTCCTATTTTAAAACCAAATTCCCAATAAATCCGTATCACAGCAGCAAGCTAAACAGATTACCCGCGCCTCCTACTGGAGAAAATGTACACCTGAAAGTGAGAGCACGCCTGTCCTCTACATGAGACAGCCAATATCATACTGGAAAAAAGTATTATCTTCCCCCACCACTACTTCCTCCTCCCTCCTCCACTGTCTATATTCTCTCAAAACAAGTCTTTTATTTTCATTTCCTGCCATAAATAGGGAAAATAGCCCATGCTTTCATATGAAAGTAAATACCTCTCTGAAACTACATAACTGATAAGAAAGCTCATAAAAGAAAGTAATTCTTAAGAAAAAGCTTGCACCCATAAATTCTGTAGCCAAATAATTCTGTGATAAAGCTGTTATGGGTAGCTGTGATACCAATTTCTCCCTGTGTATTGCATAGGGAAGAGACATACTGCAGGTTCTGGATTCCACTAGAAATCAAAGTCTGTCTCTTAGGGCAGGGAGTCACCTTCCAGACACAGAAACAGGAACGAACCAGCAAAAAGGTGTAAAGACTCTGTGTACCTTGCCCCAGTAAGGCAGACAGACTGTCAACAAATGGGAGTGCAGTTGTGAATATTAAAGATAATCAGCCAGTACACCCTCTTACATGTTGCTAGTTACCAGCTGGACAACAGCTTTCTATTTCACCTTCACGCCTTTCTTCTATGAGTCCCTGGAATTCTTCCCTGTGTTTCCTGATTTCACATATGCCAACACACCTTCAAGTCACTTCCAAACAAACCTCCTTTCTGCAAAGGCTTTTTCTACTCATTTCAGAAGTTTATAATGTTCTGAGGCCATAACTTGCTCAATTTTATCTACAGAGAGGGAAGACAGGTATTGAATTTTACACTTTCTCTTAGCCAGCAGCAAGATGACTGATGGCAGTAGAAGCAGATACATCACAATTTCGATAACCAGACCCCTAGTTATGGAGAAGATAGCTACTTACTTTAGGTGCTCCATCCTTCTGAATGCCTACATCATTAGTTGCTATCCCTTTCACGCTACCATCTTCATGAAAAAGAACCTTTGGAAATATTTAACAAATAAAAAAAAATTTAATGATCTGTCATTTTAATCAACTCATAAAAAGTTATAATGTAGAACTTCTAAGCTCTATGTCTTTAATGGTCAAACTTGAAGACTATGTAACATACTGTATGATCCACTTGCACTGTGCTGGATCTGGGCCAAAATTTAGACCCTGAAACACAATTTTCACAACATATGTCTCTTCAAAGGTATGTTGTGATTGTACAAATAATTGGGAGTGAACAGGGTTCCAAAACCACTTTTCATATATGCAGTGATGTCATTATTACCTCAGCTGCTGCATAGCCTGGATATATCTCAACACCCAGTGCTTCTGCTTGTTCACCTAGCCAGCTCACGAAGTGGCCCAGACGTACTATGTAATTTCCATGATTAACCATTGGAAGTCCTAAGCAGAAAGACATACATACATAAACCACAGAACAATAAGCAAAATAACACAAGTTATATACTTCAGATGTCACATCTTCTACAACTACAGTCTTCACAGTAATCTTATGCGTTATCATAACCATCATCTACATAGACCCTATCACTAAGTTATTACTTCTACATACACTTTCTGTACTACACTGAATCAAAATTGTTTGAGTAATGAAAGAGCTGAAAAAGACACAGAGAAAGATGACTCTCTATCACCTCACTAAACTTTACCTGGAATAATTGGCACTGGAATTCTAGATTTCTCTGTTAAAATTCCAAATTTGTCTTCAGTTACAGGAGTATTAAGTGGAGCCTACATTAAGAAAGAAAACAGAAACAGTATGTTTCTAAAAAAAAAGAAAAGTTATGTTTTTATATCCAATCCAACAATAACAAACAAAACAATCCAACTGGCAGTCTAATAAAGGTTTAATAAAGCAGCTCTGTAGGAAGATATCGCAAAAAAGAAGATTTAAGTACTTTATGAGGCAGTCATCACGCAAGAATCAACTCAACTATTGACATAAAAAAGAATGGACCAGGGCCTTGCAAATAACTTTTGACAGTTTGTGAACAGGCTTGTAATTCAATATGCTAGATCTTTCTAAAGAAAGCAGTTCAACTTGTGTAATTATTCCAGCAAGACAAAACGACCAGCTGACACCCGGTCTTGCAGCTCCCAGGTGACAGCAGGCAGCTGGCTGTTCTGGCAGAGATGGCAGCTCACTTCTTGCTATCTGCCCTCCTAAAAGCACCTTAGGCCTCTGTTACATCACTAACTCTGTACAAAAGTAAGTATACTATGTGCCATTTCCTAAGACTATGAAGAACTATTGCACAGAAAGAAGTCTGACACTGCTAAGAATTGCACATCTTGCTGCTTGTGCACAGGAGCTGGATTCTGCACAAATGCAGTGTAGTGCATCCCAGGATGCACCAGACATACTGCCTATATGCAGTAAAACTACTCCATGAAAGAGCAAAGGCCAGAGCATACCTGTGTAGACATAAAACTTTAGCATTGCCAAACTAGAGGTAACAGACTAAAAAAGAAGACAGTTTTTTGTTTGTTTTTTTTTTTTTTTTTGTTTTGTTACATCAGTGTATTTTTAAATGGTAAGAAGTACCAATGATACCAAAGTACCAATGCAGTTCATCAGAAGATAGCAATTAATTTAAGGCTGATATGCTCATACATACCCCCCGCTCCTTCCAGTCTGGAAAGAGTTCTTCTAAGGCCCTTGGCTCAAGACAGGCACCAGACAGTGTATGTGCACCAATCTGAGAAGCTTTTTCCACCAGGCAAACACGTATTTCTTTGTTATGCTCAGCAGCTAACTGTTTGAGTCGAATAGCTGCAGAGAGACCCGCAGGGCCTCCTCCAACAATGACAACATCAGCTTCCTCTGCAAATCTTTCCATGTTTACCCCTATAATAATAAAAAAAAAAAATACAGTAACATAAACCAATACCCAATTTCCCCCAGTCTCTCTCTCACTCTCTGCTCTGTTACACTGGCTGCTGGGTATCCCAGAAGTATTACTTTGCACAAAAGGAAGCTAAAAATTGAACAGAATCCTCACTTCAGTACCTGGAAGAGGCACAGAAGGACATCAGCACCCCAATGTAAAATTAGCTTCTTTTTTTATATACCATAAAAACATGTATTCAATCTCTATCCACCACAAGCGTCATCTTAGTATATTTAAACTCAGAGCCCAGTTGGGCAGCTGTATCAAAGATGCTCACTGAAACTCTCGGTAAGGGAGAAAGAAAAAATACCTTCTGTCAGAACACGCAACTTAATTTTACTCTAATTAATCATTCTTTTCTGGAATTGAAGCCATTAAAATTGCTGAATGTAGAGACTGGAATGCCCAGAGGTATCTATTAATCTTATTTTCTCATAAACGCTCACTGTAAGAGCAACTGAAAAAATCCAGCAGGCACATGCCTGATAGAATTAAATCTTGAGATAAGTCATTAAAGCAAAAGCTGCTTATATATTTTACTTAAATAACTAGGAGAAAGTTTATTCTGATGCCATTTTATAGCACTAAAGACACACACCATAAAATTTAATTTGGAATATTAGTTCTATATTTAAGAGTACAGAATTTCGGTAAGAAGATAAAGACAGCAACATATTTCAGTGTCTTTAAAACAGCAATAATAATACCAAAGGAGCTTTTTAAATAGTGCAATTTTTTTTGCTCACCTTCCCATCGTTTGTCTTTGTCTCGAGGATGAATTGTATAATGTGTAGTTATGCGAGGCACAGAGGCAGTAGATACACATCTTGAGATGTGCAGTGATGGAAGGCAATCTCTGTTTATCAACTTGAGAGCACGAAAGCACTGATATGCTGCTAAAACAAGAAACAAATTCACAAAATCAGCAATTTTTCCACATTTCTTGAGTTTTCAGACACAACAAATATGACAGCCTCTCCCCAGGTGCATGTCTTCTGACACAACACACGCTGAGACACAGAGTTTGGGCTATTGATGCTAGAGAGTTCACCTAAAATGAACATGGTCTATGAATGTCATGGTCTACAAGAAAATCTCAGGCTGAAGCCCAAGTATGCTTTAGCTAAAGCCAGAACAATGGATATAGTTAACCTTGATCTTAGCTGCAGAGACGGTAATTGCTGTAAGCACAAGTCAGAATTTCTTTTCACACAAATGGACCAAATTAAAGTTTAAAATTATCAGAATAAGGCTCTGTTCTCAGGGCTATTACATGTTACATTCTTGTCTCATTTTCTTTTTTCACAAAAACTAGTACGGTCATTACAAAAACTAGTTATAGTTAAAAGGTTTGTGAACTAATGCACCCTGACAAGTATTTTTCCTGCCTTTAAAGATTCCTTTCCTCCAGTTTCAGCGGTGAAGGAGGATACAGAGTATTTCTGCAAAGCCACAAAGTGAAATCACTGACTGAAAGGTCTTGTTCAGAATGGCATCTGGCAAGGCGAGCACAAACATCTTCCACTATAACTCTGCAAAGTGACAGTAAGGATGCTGGTCTCTATACACAAAGGCAGTAAGTATTATCTATGCCGGTTTTGTAAAAGCCATTTTGTACTTAACCAGCAATAACACAAAAATTGTTATCATATTATCCCATGACCCTGAATCATTCTTCACTTGCAATCAGGATCTGAGAACAAGCGATGTATTTTTTAAGCGCGATAAACAACTACACCTATACAGATATAACACGACACCTTAATTTTTGAGGTATCTGAACAGAACTGACAATACTAAGAATTACACAGCATAGTTTAAAAACGGCAGTTGTTTCACATACACGTAAAAGAAGTGAAATTCGACCCAGAATAAGGGTGATAATTACAAAGGCAGGTCCAAACCGTGAACGGGCAGCTCACTCCAGTGAATGAACTGAGCTGGTGCTACGAATTTACTGAGAGCTTAAAGACTCGGTAAACGAGACGTGAAACCTTTTACTCTCCCGCAGCTCTTACTAACTGCTGTCAGGCCGCTGCCAATTTAGTCAGCAAGACTGCCTTTAATTGCTTTATTTTCTCGCTTAAAAAGGGTAACCTCTAGTATGGCTCCAAAGACAATTCCACCCTCACGCGCCCTCCGCAGAGGCGCAGCCACCCCCTCCTGAGCTCCCGTAAGCGCTGCTTTCCGGCTCAGTGGCACTTTCGACCGGTCAGAGGCCGCCGGGGCAGGGGGAACACGGCCATGCCTCTGCTGACACCGACTGCCGCCCGCCAGCCCCACCGCTCCCAGCCCCGCGGCCCCAGCCGCCCGGACACCCTAGCGTGCCTCAGCCACGACCTTTGCTCTCATTCCCCGCCGCGTCATTCGCCAGGCCCGCTACTCCCCGTCTGGCTGCGGCAGCCCCAGCCCTGCTCCCCCGGGACAATGAGCCGCCTCGGGGAGAGCCGGCACGTTACCTCGGCTGGAAGACGGGCAACAGAAGAGCAACATGGCCACAACCCCCGCTCCCCTCAGCGTCCTCAATACCCCGCGACCGCCCCCGGTCAGGCTGCGCCTGCGCATTCGGCGACCGGCAAGAGGGCCCCCGTCCCGCTCCCCCCCTCACTGACAGGACTACAGCTCCCAGAGTGCCCGGCGGCAAGACCCATCTCGGCTACCTCACGGGGCAATGGATCTACGAACCGATCCTCGCCTAGTGTTTGAACGGGCGGCGCTCAGAGGAAGCGGGGCGGTGGGATCAGCTGCTGCCAGCGGCTCCGCGCAGGAAAGACTACCACTCCCGGCGGCCCTGCAGCGCTCCTCCCCAGCGCACGCAGCGGCGCCGGCGGCAGCGCCAGGGCGGGAGGCGGGGCGCGGCGCGGGATGGGCGGGGCGGTGGGCGGTGTTCAGGAGCAGAGCGGGACATGGCTGAGGCGGGGCCTGGGGAGATGTGTGGTGGGAGTGAGAGTTTGCGATCGCCGGAGCGGCTCGCTGGTGACGCGCGGGAGTTGCTGGAGGAGGTGGAGATGCGGATCAGCGACGTGAGTGCCGGCGCGGCGGAAGGGAGGGAGGGACGGAGGGAGGGAGGTCCCTTCACGTAGGGCGTGGGACGGGTGTCGGCGCGCGCCAACCTCTGTGCCATTCCTCTAGGCCGCCTTCTCGCTGGCGAAGGTCCTGGAGACGACGTCGGCCGTGTCGGCTCAGGTGGAGGAGCTCGCCACCAAATGCTCGGAGAACGCCCGGTTCCTCAGAACATGGCGGGACTTGCTGAGGGAGGGGTACGAGTCCCTGAAGCCCAGCGGCTGACCTTGCCCCGCTGCGGCTTCCTGGGCTGCGACGCGCCTTCTCTTGAGCGGCGCCTTTAAGAGAGTTCTCGTGGATTTCTATTTTCCTTCAGCGCCCCGCGAGCCCAGAGTTCTCTCAGAAATATTTGATGGCTCTTATGGGTACTGTGTGTAAGTCACCGAGTAGAATAACTTTGTTTAGGGAATCACTTTTGACTTCTGGACTCTTCCGTTGCTGTTCAAGCAATCTCACACATGAAATACTTTACCCTCCCTTTTTTAATTCCTCTCTTTTATGTATTGGATGCGAAGTTAGTATGTGTGGTACATTCAAACCTCGTTACTGGTGGGGAAGTGGTGTCCTGCAAGGAGGTGTTGTCAGCCCTCCTTTTTAAGAGTTGTTACCAGCATAAACCCTGCCGACTCCAGAGAAACTGAAGTTGACTTTCACTTCGCTCCCTGAAGTGAAAAAGCACACTTTTTCTTCGTGTTGAGGATGGGATAATGCGGCAAGCTGTGTCTCATTTACAAGCTTTAGATAAGCCCTATATCTTGAACCTTATTATTTTTAGCAGTATTGCAATATGTTTCAATAAAGCTACAGCTATTTTGCAAGATATTTCATTACTGTAAACAATTTTACAATATTTTGTGTTGTAATAAAGTGCCTTATGGTGGACTGTGTATCTCTGCCTGATAGAAGTTTAACAGCAGTGTTTGCTGATAGGATGGGTTATTCTGAACTGTAAGTAAAAGCTTCCATCAGTTGGAAAAGAACCTGTGAAATGTATTGCCTGAGAAACACGTTAAAGCTTTTTCAGTATTTGGTCCTATTTTTTTTATCTTTGCCTTAAGCAGTTACTAGTTAGTCTACAGCTAACTGTTAACAAAACCTTTTGGTCTGCAAGATTGCTATTCTGTAATAAATACCTATACTGAAACTCCAGTGCCTTTACCAGAGCGCTGTGAAAAGAGTAATGCTGAAATGCAATGGCAGGCTGCCGGAAGAATGTGGCTCTACCGTGACTTACTAGTCAGCTTTTTTTTTACTGGTAGAATGACTTTTTAAAAGACAAACTGTAGTTTTCTTAGCAAAGCAATAAAGATGTTCCTAAAAATCCAAAATGAATATTCTTATGTTACTTATACAAACAAATATGACATTGAATATATCCATAATCAAGTTGAGTGAAAAAAGAGGTAATGATGGGGACAGACATCCTTCCACATCTCACCAGAAGCAGTTACAGACATTGATAAGGCTTGGTCCCTCAGAGTGTGCACGTTCTGTTAAGCTGAGTTCTAATTGTCCCAGTGAAAGGCAATCCATGTGACAGGATTTCTCTTAGCTGTTTTTAACCCCACAACACAAAATGTTGGAAAATAAGTCATTTTGTTCAGCAGATAATCTTTTATTTCAATAAAACATACAGTAGTCGAAACAAGATGCCTAACAATCTGCGAGTTCAAGATAATCCAAAGTTCTGTAAACAGTTAAAGTGTGAAGTGTCACACTTCTTTAAATTCTACTTCTTACACTGTTAAGAAGTCAAGTGCAAACACTGGAAGTATCTTTTAACTTCATTTTAAAATGCTTCTAATAATGCAAAACCACATCATTCTTTTTACCTTTGTGGGCCTCTAGGCCATTGGACTGTTAGTATGGTACTGAAAATAGAAGGGAAGTTGTAGCAATTCATAATGGAAAAAGATTCTCTTCAGGAAGTATACGCAAAGGAATTGCTGCTAGAGGATTGTTTCAGATGCGATAACTTTTTTTCACCCTTGTAACACTGGGAAGTAGAAGTGTTGTGTAGCTGTGGTCCTTGAATCATTTTAACTGTGGCGCATCATGTCAGATGCACAAGGTAACTGAAGTGAGACTGAAATTAAGATTGATAATCTTCTAAATGGCCATCTCCCGTTATTCCATGCACTGAGATAGACATCTTAAGACTGAAATTTGTTGAAGCCTGCAAGCTGTGGCAGGCTACTTATGGTAGCCCATGAAGAACCAGTGAGGAAGAGAGCAGCATTGAGTTGCTGGGATGCTCAAGTCCAGTCCTTCAGGGGAGGATCCTCTCCTGAAGGGGGAAACTTCCAGCAGCTACCTCTGGGGGACACTCAGTTGAGAAAATCCCTTTTATTTTCCTTCCCACAGTTCTGGTTCTGCCTGAATTAGAATGATCATTGCAGTTTCGGGTCTGTTTTTACGTGAGTGAAATGGTTGATAAATTGTTAAAAGTATGTAAATTTTTTAAAGGATTAAAATTTTCACTTTATTTTCTTTGACAAATAAACTGATCTAGTTGTTAAATGTGCACGTTTTTCATAGGGCTGTTGCTCCCTAATAGCTTGAATAGACCTAGTCAGAAACTCTGTGGAGAGAAAAGATTCTTAATGAGGAAATCAAATAACTCTTAAAAAAATTAGCCATTGAAATGGGGACTTTAAATAAAAAGTTTAATGAAAATAGTATTTTTTTCCCCCTAAAGATAGATAATTTTGAAACATTCTGCTTTCAGGGCGAGATTTTTTTAAATGACAATTCAGTTGTTTTTTTTTTTCCATGCTCCTGGCTTCTGAGATGAAAAAAGCCAATGTGACTTCTCCTTCTGGTCTAAGATGAGTTGTCAAAGTATCAGACACCATTGTGAGATGGTGAAATTATTGTTGTATTAGTTCTACATTCAGATACATTGCTCCTTCTCCCTGCGTTAGTTCACATGGGCCCAGGTGCCATACCTCCCTCCTTTTTCCTCTTTGCTGTAAAGCCGCAAGCCCACAGATGTGAACCTAACAGTGCAGATGTCACCATGAAAATTCAAAATGTATTTACATGTATTAATTTATTCTTGTTGACTGCGAGGTCACCGAAGCATCAGATGAGTCTGTACAAAGCATGGGCTTCATTACCTTTGGCGTCATTTCATGCATTGGCCACATTTCTACCCAAATGAATGATGGACCGTATGTTTTCTGACCGCTTTTACCTTTTTTAGATCTTCGCTGTCTGTAATTGTACCAAACCTGATGAATCATTTCTTTGAAAGGTCGTGTAGTCAAAGTGTAGAGAAGAGGATTCAAAGCACTATTTATTGGCAGTATAAAAATTACCACCCAAGAAGTTATGGTACCTGAGGGAGGGAAAAAGAAAGGAAGCTGGAAAAAGAAAGGAAGCTGTAATATGCATTCCAGCATTTGTACTGTTAATTCATGCAAGCGCTTAATGCTTATGTACGCAGCTACCTGGTGAGAGGAGTGGCTTGCACTTCTAGGCTGAGTTTATGTCACAACAGGTCCTCCTCCCACTGTTACGCTTGCACTGCCTTACCTCCCTGTTTCCAGGACTCTGCAAAACCTGACATTATTTACTCTCCCAGTGGTTCCATTTATCCTCACTTTTCTGTACCATAGCTTCCTATTTGCCCTGGCACACTTTTCGCTCTTGCCAAACCCCACTTTCTTGCCCCAAAACTTTTTGTCTCCGCTTTGTTCGCTGTCTCTTCCTGTGATCTCTGTTCCCCATCCTCTTCCCATGTCTAGTGACGTGCAGTCCTAATGATGTCCCTGATGTCCCATCCTGCAAAGCAGTATCCTCCAGTCCCTGTAGCCCCTCAGAGGCTGATTTTCTTCTCTGCATCAGGGCTTCTCCTGTCTTCCCCCCACAAAGGGCACTGTACACATCCTCCTTATTTCCTTCTTGCCCTTTCAGTAAGAATTTCTGTGTTGCCACCATCTTCCTTTCTGAAAGGCTCCTGTTCTCCTGCCTATATCACAGTCTGTGTGCATTTCTACAGCATCCTTTTCTCATCCTTACTGTTTGGAAACTACGTTACCTGAGGGGCAGGCAGAGAACGGACAGGATTAAAGTGCTGAAAGATGTTAGTGGGCACCCTCCATTGCATTGTTTGGTTTATAAAACAATTACAGAACTCCCCAAGCTTAATTAACTCCCTCTCTGCCTCTTAGCTTTACAACTTTGTTGCAATATCTATACATTCCTATTGATGCCTATCACATTGGTTACAGTTTTGGAAACAAGATGATGCTTAATTCAAAAGCTGTCACAGTGTATCTGCAAAGAAAATGCTATCAAATGGGCTTTAAAACGTCTGTTAACTTAGGCAACCATCTGTGATGTCTTTAATTTTATGAAATGAGTAATTACTGTCTAATCTGGTTTATCTAACACAGAACATTAATTTGTTAAACCCAAGATCGCCCTTTGCTGAACCTTGAAGATTTCTTCAAGGTTTCTTGACTCAGAATACATCTGCTTCTACTTTTCACAATATTTTCTTTAAAATTTCATAGGTGGTTTGATAACTTCATGAAGATTTAAAATAATTGAAAATATTTGACATAATCAATGTAACTTTCAGACATTTGAAACGTCAGTCAAAACTTTGAAAAGGTGACTGACTCCCAACACGCTGGGTTAGCACAGAAGACAAAATCATAGAATTGTAGAATTGTTAGGGTGGACGAGGACCTTAAGATCATCTTAGTTCCACCCCTCCGGCCATGTGCAGGGATACCACACACTAGACCATCCTCTGAGACAAAATGTTTTCTCACCAATGTAGTATTGTGACACATATCTGTACATTGAGTCTGGATCTGCTGTTGCTGCTGGTAATGTTCATTTTCACATATTCTTACAGGATTTACAAGCCCTACATAACGAGGCTGGGTTTTTTCTGGCATGTACTGGTATTGCGAAGAGAATAAAACAAATAAGGTGCAATTTTTAATCTTTTAGGTTATGTTATTTTTACATGGGAATATATTCATGGCATGAAGAAGGTAAGAGAGATTTATACAAGTGTTTTGAACTATAAGTACCAAATTGTAGAAGAAAGTTATTTCAGGATAACAATTCTGTTGTTAATTCTAGATAGGAAACACTGAATTGTCCTGAGCCTTATTTAGGCAAGAGAACAGGCAAAAGCCATAAAAGGAGGAAAGCCAATGTAATTCAGCCTTGGCTTTCAAATATATTTTATAGATATTCTATGGAGACAGACATGAATGATTTGAATTTTGTGGGAGGCAGGTTTCTGACTCAAAGGTGACATGTATATAATATATAGATATAAATATAGCAATATAATTCTGTAGTAAAACTATATAGTTCATTATATTCTGTGTACATATATATAGATATATAACATAGTTCATTATAATAATATAGTTAAATATACTAAATTATTTTTCTTCTGAATTAGAAACAACACTCTTCATACAGTTAAAACAGCCTCACAAAAGAGAGGACTTACCTGGTATTTCTACCCGAAGTAACGAAAGGAGTTTCAAAACAAAAATGGGTATCCAACATAGTGCATCAGTAAATACAATGAAGAAAAAACGTTTAGCAAGGATCATCTCTTTTTTAACATGATTCTTAATTTCAGTAGCTGTAATAGCTGTTTGGTGAACACTGTAGAACATAGTCCCATAGGAAAACACAATGATGATGAAAGCTGCCAAGTTTACACCTGTTTAAGAAATTAAAATTGATTATAATTTAACAGCATAATGGCAATTCCACATCACCTATTTACAGGGTGAGTAGTAAAGAAGAATGATTCATCTAAACTGCTAGCTCTATTGAATCAAGTGGACAGAGTCTGAGTCTGTTTGCACCACAGCATGGAATTTTTGCCTTTACTTAGGTATTTATATCATTCATTGACACCGGACAAGTAGCTGCCATCGGATCCAAACTACATAGTTCTCCTCTGGTCTCTGCTTTCCTGACAAAGTCTATTCATTTAGGAACTTAATAGTCATTAATTTCTTTCTACATTTTCAATCCTTCATGCGTTTTGAGATAAATGTCTAAATATAGTAAAATATTCAGATTGGAAAAAGTATTTAAGTGCTTAATGGAACATCAAAATACAAGGTGTGAACATCACAGCAAAGCCATCTTATTTGTTTGAATATTAAGCTCAATTACAGCTCTAATCATATATAAAGAAATGCAACTTACCTAAGAAAATGACAACAGAATAAATCTGACTTCCTGCACTTTCTGCTTGTTCTGAGTGAAGAGGAAAACAGACACCATTGGTGCCATAGTAGTTCCTGAAAAATTCCTTATTGCTTAGTGGGATAAAAGCAACAGCAAACCCAATTATCCAGATAAGAACCAAAATGGAAATTGTCCTGCATTTTCTAGGCTTCAAACACCTAAAGGGATAAACTATGCAGATGCATTTTTCCAAAGTCAGGTAAGTCAACAGTAAGACTGACACCTCTGTAGACAGAATAGCCAGCGATCCAAGCAATTGGCAATGAATACTGTCCATCCACAACTGAGCATGCTTGTTGTATTCTCCACGATATTTAAGATCAAAAGCTCCAATCACAAATAAATATATTCCCATCAGACAGTCAGCACCTGTGGGCACAGTGCTTAACATCATTATTTACACATCTGAATTTCCCATTCTCTGTGTATATGTATATTGGAAAACAGACATAAACACATATATATGAGTGCGTATTTATAAGTAAGTCAGCTAATATATAGATATAAAATAAAACACTATTGTAGCTGGAATGCTATTGTGAAGTACAATTAAGGCAATATAATTCAGTTCTATCTCCCCACCCCTTTTTTTTTTTTTTTTCAGTTTTTGCTTGGACTGACAGCCTATTTTTCATACTTGTTTCCAACCTTATTTTTTGAAGTTCAGGTAAAATTGGTTCACAAACAGAAAAAGATATGCCTTCATTTATGGAAATCTTATTGCAACTTTTTTAGTTGGTCGTATTCCTTTTGATATTGACATGTGGCTTTAGATAATTTGCTTTGAGTAGGGCATCTCTTCTGGATTCAAAGTTTAGTTTTGGTTTGTCCACGTGATGCTTGTTCAAAACTGATGCACATAGTCTTCTAAGTCTAGTAAGGGAAGAGGGGCTGCCAGTGCAGAGCTGAAGGCTTCTCATATGTTTTGCCTACTATTCAGATTGTTCCCATGGAAACAACGAAGTTTCAAAATCATTGACACTAACATGCTGTATTTAAAAACTTTGCAATCTTTTTATACATTATTGACAATTACCTTTCAAAATGCAAATAAGTGCATTTGTGAAATAGAATCATAGAATCAACTAGGTTGGAAAAGATCTTTAAGATCATCCAGTCCAACTGTTTGTTAATACTTATAGACTCTCCTGTGTTGAGACAGGGTATTGAAGATTGTAGTGACTGTGCTGCCAAACAGTTAATCCATAAACTTGCCTTGTTTTTAGGGCTAAAACACCCCCATCCCATTCTTAATAATGGCGATTGATTTTCTATATTTGCATAAAGTAACTTTCTACCATGCAAAAAATGGAGTATCTTGAGCAGAAGATTGCATGTGCAAATTGCTATTTATTCAAAAATAGTAAAATTTAGGCTTATAGGCCTTAGAAAAATTTGGAATTTTATTTCTTCTTGCTGAAAAAAGTGGGAATTTGACACAATACCCACAGTATTAAAAATCAAACATGAAACCTTTGGAATTTATCAGCTCCCAAAGGCAGCATTTAACTAGACCTCCTGGTGCATAAGGCAGCGCATTTTGTAATGTAATTTGCAACAGTACGAAAGTCCAGTTAATCCAGTGCTGGACACATGTCACAATATTGCAATAACAAGTGTCATACATGCTATGAGTGGACTAAAGCAATATTCTTTTATGCATGGAGTACTCACAGCAGAGAGACATTATTGAGATGGCATGGAGTTTATTCTCCGATCTGATATAAGGCCTCATGCAGATAACGAAAATATTTCCAAAGCAGGTGATAGCAGACACAACCCAGACGAACACTCTCTGTATGATGCTGGCTAAAAGATTCTCAAGGGATGAAATCCCATCAGTATTGGGCTTACAGCTGCGCACATGAGGGGCATATCCACAGTACTGGAATTTCTTAAAATATCTGGTTGTGAGAACGAAAAACAGACAAGAAATGGTTCTAGTTTGGTTACCAGAACATCAAAACTCTAGTGACTACTCAGAAAACATATTCTGAAAGAATTAAAATTGATTTAAAACTTTTCAAATTTCAAATAAAACTGCTCATGTGCTGCTTTTCAGACACTTCTGTTTTCACTTATCCAGTATCCTGTAAATTGTAAAATTCAGACCAAAGAAAGCAAACTGGAATAATCTACTCACATGTGGGAAAGGTTTCTCAGGGGTCTGAACATTCTTCTCTGGATGTTTGCAATTTCAATGCCCTCCAAGCCGCTGTAAGCAATAAATTCTCAATAAAAGGCCATAGAAACTCAGTAGTAAAAGAACAAACTTTATGAACATTTCATTGTGCTGCTGTAGTTACAGAAAACTGGAGAGGAACTTGAATTGCCTCTAATCTGTCATCCCTTTGAAACTCAAAGAGGAAGTCTGCATAAAAGCTCTAATGGAATAAAATAAATTGCAGTTAATTCTTTATAAACTTGCTGTTCTTCCTAAAATCATTAAGAAAGCTCTTTCATTGCTCTCAGCAGTGTGATCTCTGGTTATTATGTTGCCCTTCCAAAGTGTTGTTCTACTGATGTTCTTTCGTCATCTCTGGGAAACTAACAGCTTCTTCCAATAGTAATATTTTGCATGCCTCTTCTGTCTTTTGTCCCAGGGAGTGCTCTACTGGACAAGCAAACCACTGCAGAAGTTCAGCCTTCATTGTGCCAAGAGCAGCAGGAAGCTGGGACATGGAACAGGGCATGTAAGGGAAAACACTGGCTTTCTTGTGATGCATAAATGTGATTTCTTATTTTATTATTATTATTTTTTAATATATTGAAAATAGCACTATTATTTCCCCTGCAGTGCTAGATCAGTAACTAGAACAGCAAATTCTTCTTTTAGAACTTCAGTTTCTTTATTCTTCCAGTCATAGAAACATATAATAGTTAGGTTTGGAAAAGACCTGAAGATCGTCTAGTTCCAACCTCCGGGCCATGGGCGGGGATGCCTCACTCTAGACCATGTTGCTCAAGTCTCTGTCCAACCTGGCCTTGTCCAACCAGTCCATCCCATCCATTGGCTGAATGTGCAACTGGTCAGAGGTCTTTGGTTCGCCTTGTGGGGAGCCTTATTTGAATGCACTGTTCAATGCTTTGAATGCAATAGTCATGTGAGTTCTGAGCACATTTAGGCAAAAATGGAGAAAAGTACCAGTCTTACTGGTTAGTTGCTGTGGGCTGGTAGGCAGTTTCGTGAGGAGATAAGAAAAAATACCCAATATGGGAGTGTGTTATTTTTATTTAAACACTGCAATGAATCTTAGGGTGTGCTTTCCCCAGATATTCTTACTATTTCAGACTAGCAAAGAGGCAACTGGTGGTCTACAAACTCCTGAAATATATAGTTTCCTATATATCTATCTCAAAATTTGGATACTTTCTTAACTTAAAAACATGGAAAGTTGTGGACATTGTGTTGTACAAGTTCTTTGGTGTTAAATAATGGATAAAGTAAATGCTGTAGCCTGACTGTCAGGAAGGTAATTATTCTTTTTCTTCTTTTTCTGTGTTCAGCTGCTTATTCTCGTGAAACTTGTACAGATTTAGTATTTTCAGGTCATTAGCTATTTACCAAATTTAGTTAAATTTGGCCACCAGATTCAAAATCAGTATGAAGAAGCTGGACTGATCAACAAAGGCATGTTCACTGCTGGCTACAGCTCAGGGGTCAGATCATAAACTCCTATTCAGCTCACATCCAAGGAAACATCTCTTTTTGGACCTCCACAAGTATTTCTAGTAGGGCCTGTTGGGATAGGACAATGGGTAATGGCTTTAAACTAAAAGAGGGGAGATTCAGGCTGGATATAAGGATTATTATTTTTTTTTTTTTAATGAGGATGGTGAAACACATGCAGAGGTTGCTCAGAAAGGTGATAGAGGCCCCATCCCTGGAAACATTCAAGGTCAGGTTCCACCCGGCTCTGAGCAAACTGACCTAATTGAAGATGTTCCTGCTCACTGCAGGGGGTTTGGACTTTTAAATGTCACTTCCAACCCAAACTATTCCATGATTCTATGATCTGACAAGAACCAGCGCTTTGGTCTACCAAGCTGGTTTTTGCAGGCATGCCGTGGCCTGTGAAGATGTACTTAAATCTACCACAGGCTAATTTCAGATTTGCAAGATTGTTTCTGCACTATCACCCAGTTTTAGGAAGAGCTCTGCTGGCAGAATTCGAGTTAGAGCTGCTGTGTTAGTGTACCCACAAATACTTCTCCTAAACTCTTTTAAAAGATATGTAAAAGTTTCCTTCTGACAAGGCAGCTGAATCATACTCAGTTTATATTGATCTTTTCATGGTGTTAGGAGTAGAGTCTATAAGAATGGAAATATGTCCCCAAACTTGTACTTCTACCAAATTCCTTTATAATTCCTGTCTATCCTAATGGTACCTGCTGTGATGTTAATAGCCCCAATATGGCCCTTAAGCTCTGTGACCAAATTATGCAAGGTCAAACAAGGATTGCATTACTCTTGTTCTGGAATAGCAGAAAAGATAATGTTGCAGTCTAAGATGAATTTATCATCTTTTCTTGTTGGAAAAATTTCTATTATGAAGCTGGTATTTTCAGGAAGGAGAATTTGAGTATTGCTAATTATTTTTTAGGCTCAAATTGTTAGGTATCATCAACATAACTATAAGCTATTTCAAGGGCAATACCTTCTTAAATGTATTCTGGATCATATCCTTCTGAAGGAGAGGCACATAACCACAAAGAAAATATAACCAAAATATAAAAACTTGATACTTACAGGGATTTGAGTTTAATTAGAAAATCAAACTGGTCTATTTGTATTTTCTTGATGGGGTTGTAAGAAAGGTTCCTGTAAACACAACATAAGTAACTTTGTACATCTTTCTTACAGCTTATTCTAAAAATAAAGTCAAACTAGGTAGCCCATTTGATTTTCCAGTCCTGAAGGAAGGACTTGTACAATTGGCAGTTACAACTGCAAATGGTAGCATTCATTTAGTGCTATTCAGCATGCTGAGCCAGTGGAAAGACTAGTTGGATACTTCACAGGCATGCTACTGCCACATGCACACATACACATGCAAAACTGCCTCCCCCAACTTGATGCTTAAAGTTTTTGACTATAGCAATATGTAGTTATTAAACTTCTTGGACTTGTCTTTTGAGTAAAACAACCTAGCAGAACTGCATGTAGTTATAAATTACAACTGATTCTGCTAGTTGCTAAAATCTGGGTTTTGTTGTAATCATTCATGTGCGTTCAAGAGACAGAGGCAGTGGGACGTAAAAAATAGACATTAGCATTAGACACTATCACTCTGCGCAAGAGTTTCTACGTACATCCCCTTTTTCTTCTCCCTATAACTGTTATTATGTTTTC
Organism: Psittacus erithacus; assembly: GCA_009867235.2. Taxonomy (NCBI): domain Eukaryota; kingdom Metazoa; phylum Chordata; class Aves; order Psittaciformes; family Psittacidae; genus Psittacus; species Psittacus erithacus. The sequence continues at coordinate 92,951 of WYDI02023189.1, forward strand.
ACTTAGATATTGTAACTAAAATTAGTAAACTCAGTAAATGCAGCTGTACACACGATTGCCCTGATGTATTGTGCTAGATCCCACCAATGCTTAGAAAACACAAAAAGAAGTTATTCCACACACTACCTCCTCTTTTCTGGACAATTTTGTGACATCTTTCAGATTATGTGAGAAAGATTGGGACTTTCCAGCAGCATTTGCCTACGTATTGGAAAAACAGAGGCTGACTTTCCTGTTTTATAAAAACCTTATGCCTTTTGGAACTCTTTCACAGGAAGAAAACAGTTGCAAACAAGGCACCTATATGATGCTTTTACATGTTTATAATCTATTTTTAGAGCCAAATCCTGATATCACATTAAACATTCCCATATAATTACTAATTTGTCATGACTAGCATGGGCAACTCTATATATACTAAAAAGATCTAGAAAAAGGTACAATTTGAACTTATCTTCTGGGACATGAAAATACACACCCTTTACAAAACTACTCAGGGATAAACAGTTACATAGGATTACTTTTGGGATTAGTATTTTTAAGGCAAGGTTTAAATAAGGCATACAAACAAGGTGCTCTTTTCTTTCCCTGAATTCATGACTGAAAGCATTTTATCAAATGAGTAATATACAGTTCAATGTAATAAAAATAATCAAGTATCCTTACAGTTGTGAAAGCTCCTTTAGATCCTTAAATACATGTGGAGGAAGTGATTCAATCTTGTTGCTGGCCAAATCTCTGCAGAAACAGCCACAGGTAGGATACAGTAAGTTCTTGTCAGGCTTAAGAATTTTACTCAACAGTTTTGCAATTTGAAGACACAAGTTTTATTCTATTTGCCAAATAGGATATTATTTATCATATAGGTTATCAGAAACCTGGACTATAAATGAATGCTGTTATAACAAGGTGGGAAGCTAGATCCACCAGATCTCTTTTTGTCTAGTTCAGATATGCCATTATATCCATAATTTATTAGCATTTCGTTTACATCAAAAAGAAAGAAAATACTCTTAACTTGGATTGTAGGAACTTTGAAATAAATTAAACATATGGTTCCATGATGGGAATTCTTTTATGTGAGCTAACCAGCACATCTTTCTCTTAGTTCTCTACTTTGCTCCTTATTTTCACTAAACATACATCCAAATAACTGTTGACAGAGGAGGAAAGGCCTCAGTTTGCCTGAAACTGGCAAACTGGTCTAAAATAAGGAAAGCACACACATCCTCAAGACTGTGGTAATGTAAGATTATTCTGTTCAGGGAAAATAATAATCTTGTGAGCAAAACTCCTGATATTATTGATAGAGAGTATGTATTTTATTGACTATTTCTTCCTGCAAAATACATAGAAAGAAAACCTGAGGATGGGTGCTATTTCCAGAGCATGGTATATGAAACAGAATTTATGGTAAGTGATATTTGCAACATAAATTACAAAACTTTGTGACTTGGACAAGTGAAAGAAGACATCTACTCACAATTCATCCAACATCTGGAGAAAAGAAAAACTGTTTTCACTTAAAGAGCTGATTTTATTTTCTCTCAACACCCTGAAAGAATAAAACAAACTGATGTTGCTACTTCTGCACCTAATTTTGGTTTTGGAGAAAACTTTTTGTAGGCTTGAAAAATTCTCTCTGCATCTTCAAAAATTTGCCCAATTCAGTTAACAAGCTAATCAGACCTAGAAGCCTACCATTTTACCACTTGATAAATAACATTTGGTGCTTATACACAGAGGTGTTTGTGCAGATATATGCACACACCCATATATATACCCATATGAAGCTGGTATAAATTGACAGCAGGAGGAACATTAAGTGGGATGGAAGATTAAGTAACTTAACAACACCACAGATATAGGCCCGTGGCCATGAAACTTTTCCTTCATCCTTATTTCATCTGCCACTGAGCTTGCTCCTTAAATGAACAACCTGTATTGTAAAAGCAAAGGGAAATCCAAGACTATGGGCACTGCACATGAGTTAAAAATTGAAAGTGACAGCTACCGTGGAGTCTACTGATTTCTCAAAAATTGCAAGGAGTTTTCAGAAGAAGTTTTGGGGAGTATTGTGAAAGTGATGAGCTAGCCAACCCACCAGCCAATCAAACTCTTAAAAATGAAGAAACCAACTATGTATTTTGTATGTTTGCTTCTTTTTATTATGAAATTTTTGCCTCCTTTTCCAAACAAAAAGTTTGAGTGAAAATTTCTAAATCTTGTTATGAGTCAAAATTGCTTCAGTGAACTTTAGTTGCATATATCAGTGCTGACCTTTGCTATAAATGTAGAGTGGTTGTTCTATACAGCACTAATTTAAAACCAAGCATTTTAATTTAATGTCCTTGAGGTCTAAATAGCCATAATACTCAGGAAACTTTTATAGTAGCTGTAATGAATCACTTGACTGTTCAGCACAAGCATATCTCACTCTGGCTAGCTAACATATCCTATTACTTACAGTACAGTTAGAGTGTTGCAGGAGATGAAAGTGACATTTCTTACATGATGGATATGGTTGCCTTCAAGGTCTCTGGGATATAAAAACAAAACATCAATCACTGAAAAAAAAATCAGGCAGTTATTCTAAGGTAATTGAAGAAAAATACTACCAGAACTTCATGACTGCACAGAAGAGAGTGGGAACCAGACATGTAATATTTCTGCACACTTAACTGATGACTTCAGGTCATCAACTCTGCAATTACCCAGCAGGTACGCTGTAAGATCCAGTGCCCCATTAGAAAATGTGGCATGGAAGTGCCATACAAAGACAACAAAGTAATATTTTGCTAGTGAAATAAGGTAGACTTACAGCCAGTTTAGCCTTGGCATATATCGGCACAGAGGTTTATCAGGCAAATGAGAAACAGAATTATTCATCATCTCTCTGAAAAAGAGAAATAATATAGCTGGCTATAGTTGCCAAAAATTACATTATAGAAAATATTCAGGTCTTATGTATGTACTTTTGCATTCTGTGGAGTGGTATTTTATCCTGGACTTATTAATTACCAGGTAAAGATGTTCACTTCAGAGCTATTTAAATAAAACATAGCAAGTCAATACAAATATTTTGACTATTCAGTCATAACATGTAACTCCTATGGGTGACAGAGGAAGGGGAATGTGGAGGGAGGTTTCCCTCTAGGCCACAGGGGAGGATGCTCTCTTGTCTTTGGGCCTGGAGCAGGCAGTAGTGGGTTGTGGACAGGGCTGTGGGACCCCTGCCTCCTGCAGTGGAAGACAACCAGCACCCATGGCTACAGCTGCCACCTCCTTGCCCTCTCAGCGATATTATCTTTTTACCATTTTTCCCACCCTTCTTCCTATACTTTTCCAGACACTGCATGTCCGCTGCTGCCAAAATCCTCCTACTCCAGCACATTTTGTCTGGTGGCAAGAAGAAGCTGCATGTGTACTGGTAGCACTTCGAGGTGAGCAAGCGCAGTCATTATAAAGAAGTTTTATATATATATAAATACTGTTCTGTTCTTTTAAATAAAACTTTTGGTCTTATTCCATACTTACAGGAGAATAAGTGATTTGAGTCCATAAAATGTTAATGGAGAGATCCGATTTATCCTATTATTTTCAATTATCCTATAAATTACAGCAAAGCATATATCAGATTGATAACTGATTGCAGTTCTTAAACTGAACAGATGAAAAAAGTAACATACTTTGAAGTGGATTTCTTAAAATGTCCATTCAAAGTACTTAAAAAATTAACACACTACTCCTTAGCAGGCCAGGTTATTCATCAAATTAATTTATTTTCAGAATAATTTAATAATAATAAAACATTAATTTAAAAAAATTGCTTTCAATTTTGAAAAAACTTTTCTGTGAGTTTTTAAAATTCTTAGGTCAAGATGTTTTGAATGGATAATCTGTGAAAACAAAGCAGCACCAGCAGTGTTCTATGGCAATGCCACAGTTCCAAAAGCATCTTATTATTTGCTTATTTTTAATGACTTTACTGAATTGAAATAGCGTTTCATTTTCATCTGCCTGAAAAACAGTAATAAAGCACATTTCAAGGAGTTTTTACAGGGAAAGAACTGTCCCCCCCAAAAATCTCTTTTTACTGTTTTACAGCATTGGAGTTATGTATTGATTTGCAACAAGCAATTACTAATAAACATTATTTAGTATTTTAGAAGCCATCACTCATTGGAGCCATTAATGCCCAAGAACTAGTTCCTATTCTCACCAGTCAATTGGATTTTTACCCTGTACGATGTAACAGGAGTTCCTTAGTTGTTTTCTAGTACAAAGTACTGCTATGCACATCAATGAAAGCAATCTGAAAATTTCTTTGCCTTGCTTCAATTATTCCTTGGGAAAATAAACATAAAAATAAGAAAAGAACATACAGCCATTCGAGTCTGTGGAGATCTGCAAAGACACCAGGCTTCAAAATAGTTATTTTGTTGTTACTCAGGTATCTAATAAAACAAGACCAAAGATAAACGGAGAGATTATTTAGCAACAGATGCACAAAAATTGGTTTTAAGATTTTTTTTGCCATTGATAATTTGTGAGAATACAATTAAAATGATTCATAATTATTGTTTTGATTATGGTGATTCTTTGAGAGCAAGGTGAGACTGTCTCTGGTGAGGTCTTTCAGAGAAATTATGTAGAATGTTTTGTTTTATCTATAGGAAAACGCAGCAAGCTAAACATTTTCACTATGTCATATTTTCGGCCCTTCCCAGTTTTGCTTCTGCAGATTGATTCTGTCATGGTTTAAACCTGGACAGATTTGTTCCATGAATGTTCCCAGTATCCCATTCAGACTTTGCCGAGGACATTAATCATAAATGTAGATACCAGAATCATGGAAAAAGAAAGGCTGAGAAAAGAAGGGGGAGGTATGGTATAAATAGTCTGGGTAGGTAATAATAGCAGCTGAAATAACAGATAATAAACCACGCTTGTGTGACGGAAATATGAGGTAAACATTTTAAATTTTTCCTTTTACAAACATTGCAGGAATAAAAACCTGGACCAAACAATGCAATTTATTTGTTGTCTCTTTCACTAGGCATTTTCCTTAAAAGCTAGAAGCACTGTTCAAAAAACTGCTGCAAAATTAAAAACGTTCTTTTGATTACTGATACTGGTTGCTTTGGTTTGCTTCTGTAAACCAAAATGCAATGTTAAGGAATTTTCAACCATCACTTGCTCTCACTTTTGTTTTAGTCTTTTTTCATTCTCTTTGACTTTCTGCAGGGTAAATAAGTTACTATATATTGTTGCCTTCTTCCATTCTGAGGGTTTGGGGAATAGGAGTGAAGTATGAAGCCCACTTCTATTTTCAAAGTATTGTCCCATCAGATTAACTTGCACAAATAGCTCTTAATCTATCTCTACTTTCTCAATCCAATGGTTGAGTTAGAGATTTAGACCATTTTGCAACTTCCTAACATTGTATCAAATAAGAGAGAGACCTCCATAACAACTCTCAGAGCTCTTCCCACTGCTTTTTACTTCAATATTCAAAACGCAATACTTACAATTTTGTCAAGTTGAATAAACCCTTAAAAGCACGTTCAGATACAGCTCTGATTTTATTATTTTGAAGATACCTAAGAAGATACAAAACCAACAACAGTTAATTCTCCAAGCATGTGAAGTCAGAGCAAGCATAAAAAGCCAATAGAAATCCATCAACTAAGCTGAATGTACATGTTATACTTGAAAAGAAGCTGCCAAAGTTGTTACACCTTAAATTTGATAATAAACAATTCACAGCTACAGCTGCAAAGAGTGCAAAGGTGTTTTAAAAGAAATACCCTTCCCCCCATCAGAATTACAAAACTCAGCCAAAGGAACACTTGGTTTGCCTGAGAGGAGCAAATAAGTGGTTGGTTGTGACCTCCTGGTTTAGGACCTAACCTTGAAGTTCTCACCTGTGTCTCCTGATCTTTATGTTTAGCCAGAACACTACTACAAGCAAAGTTTTGCATGGCAAATGTCGAATGATAATGCATTTTGAATTTTTTATTTGTACTATAAGGGAATTTTCAAAATGCTTCATTTTTTATGACAATATAATAAAAATGTAAAACAAATCTCACTAATCTGTAAACTAAAGAATACCAAGTTTTTCCTTCTAACTCCTTTGATGAAATAATGAGTAAAAAAATTTTGTCAACTGCAAACATCAAATCCTTTTCAAATAACGTTTAAGTATTATAGACTTAGTCTCTGGTTAATGTTTAAATGTAAATCGTTTTAGTTAAGTTACACTTAATAAAGCATCCAGAAGCATTCTTGTTCAAAAGCAATAAGAAATCTGGTACTGGCTTTTACAAAAAGAGTTTGTGTCAAACACTGTTCAAGACCTTTCTTAAAATTTACAGCTATTGATCAGAAAGGTGTGAAATCAGTGTTAGAAGCAAATGTTTTGCACAGATAGATATGAATGTACTTCTTTTAATGAAAACGAACCTTTCAAGACTAAGGTCATAATAGCACTTAACTTTGCGAACACGAGATGGTGCTGCTATACAGCACACGTTTCGTAGCATTTACACTCCAGGAAGTTTCCTAGGAATATTAAGTGTCTTGAATTGGTGATATAGGAGACCTACTCCTATTAAATTCTGAATTTAATTCTGAATTTCAGTAGCTGTATACAAAGAAAACTTGTTAAAGGCTATGATTTTTGAACAGCATATATGTTAGACATCATAAAACATAGCACATTATTGTGTTTCCATAACCATTTGACTAGCTGTGGTGTTATCAAATTGTTACCAGACATAATTAGGAGTCAAACAAAGCGCCATATGAGTGAGCATCCCATGAAAATGGGAAATTTAAGTTTCCAGATTTTTGTTTTGCAGAATATATGGATTAAGTTACTTTAATTCCTTTTGGCATATTACTGTTCATTATAAAAGTAACTTCCTTCAGACATGATGAAAGTTTAGCATTTTTCTGGTATAAACCAGAATATGCAGAAATTATGGATTTGCAAAAGAAAGATGTCAAATCAAACTATTTTAGCCCAATAGCCAAATTAGTATTTAGCCAAATGAGTTACCCAATTAGATGAGATGTAAGACAAAACAGAATTTGGAGTGGAAACTGAAGGTTGCCACTTAGATGTTAAGCTCTGTGTGTGTGCATGGAAAGGATGAACATTTAAGACACTAAATAGATGTATTAAATTGAAGCACTCCTTACAGATATTTAAGGTCTTGGTATTTCTTGAAAGTGTCAGCAGAAAGTTTCCTTAACAGATTCCTCTGAAGAGACCTGTAGGAATGAATGCACAGAGTAAAACTACTCTCCCAGCTTCCTACAGTGCTGCCACTTTTATTACTCAGTAAGAGCAGCCTTTATACTAAATATATATATATACTAAATATATACTAAATAGTAAAAGCAACATGAAAGCATCTGAATACGCTACCTCTGTCTGAATATTTCTATTTAATCAGCAAGCCAAATACTTTATCATAAATACTCTTCCATGTCCCCAGAGCAGCTGACAAAATGATAATTAAATCTAAGAGTTAAAAAGATTTGAGTACACATTAAACCACAGATTTATTTCAAATTTCAGATGCATGATAGCTTATTTCCCAGTGCATGTGTCCCTATGCCACCAGCTCCATTTGGCACCAACTCAAGTGTCCTGTTGAGAATCAAAATTGCTCAGGGAATGGTTTGATTAGAAGAGAGTCTAGCCTGAATTCAGCTGAATCAATTCACTGATTTTTCTATAGGTAGAACTTAGCCATTATTTTTGAAGTCTTTGTTGACCCTGAACCACCAGCCAGTTTAAATATATATATTTGACATTCCACATCAACCTTCATTATGGAGTACTGTGGTACTTCATGGACATGGACACAACAAGGAGAATGTCAGCCACAAAGGAACACAAACTGATACCAAACAGAAAGATTCCTACCCCTACTGTACAGAGAAGATCCTCAGGTAAGGACACATGATGCTGCCTTCTGCTCATCACACAGAAAACAGCGTCTCAAACAGTGATGTGCGAATTAAGAGCAATGTCAACCATTCCCTGATCTCTTCAGAAGGTTTGACTTACATAGACAAGTCTCTATGATGACCCAGTCCAGATTAAATCATTTTAAATAGTGGTGTATTCAGAAACATGAAATGAGAACTAAAAAGATTTGCTCAAGTAGGTAGTCCCACTAAATTCAAGGATATTGACTATTGGCAGTAATGTAGATTAGAAATATTGCCAAGATCATAGAAAAAGTTCTTAAGCATTGTGTCTTAAAAGGAAACATTTCTTTTGAAGATTTCTTTAGAATTCTTGAAACTGTTGCTAGTTCAAGTCACTGTTACAAACATGAAATGATCAATTCACACAGTGTTTTTTAGTTCCGTTTCTCTCCTTTTGTGCAGGGAGAATCTGTACCTAAAATGTTAAAGGATTTATCAACAGACACACATCATGCTTTCACAAGCACCAGTTGAGCTAACCTGTCATAAATATAAGGCTGTAGTTGTGAAAATGTAGAATTGATAGTCAATCCTGAACAGAGCAAGAGGCTACTTTTCTGTTCTACTTACATTATGGTTATGTTTGAAGAGACTGACGGGACAGCACGCAACTTGGCAGCATCACAGAAGATCTCCAGCCTTTGGCAGGTACACTCTGCTGGCACAGCACCAGCCACTGTGTGAGAACAAGAACATGGTCATAGCAAAAGGTGGGATGACTGGTGTGATGGGATGCGGAGAAAAGAAATACTGTGTAATAAAGCACCTGGTTTTACATAATTGATTTAGACCTGGGAAACTCTAACAATAAATATAAAGGGACACAAATAAGATAATGTTACATCCTGATTTCTATGAAAAAGCTTGTTAAAAGCTCTTGAGTTTTAGGCTTGATACACAGGACTCCAGCATGGATTTTTTTGTGTCTCTTTTTTAGGTTATACAGTCCTCATATTTACTAGAATTAGCACAGTTCTGTCCAAGTGAAAATGGGATGAAAATGGGTCAGGAAATCTTTGCACCCTTTCACCCTATTTCTACACTTTAAGTTAGTGCTCATGGTAGACAGCAGAATCAGAAAATCCACCCAAAGGGGTGAATGCCCACAGAAGTGTTGGGGATTTGCAAGAATCATTTGATGTATGAAGAAGTGAATTTGGAGGAATGTTGCCTTCATTTCACTCTGAAAGATGGGTGTTTCATGGACTTTCCAGCAGCATTGATATATTCAGATAACATTTATATTGCCCTCCTAGTTCTCATATATTTGATGCTTCTCCTGCAGAAAATGAATCACTCTAAATGGAACTGAAATTAGCTTTGATACATTTGTTCATCTGAGGCAAGTTCTGTTTTACTATAAATGAAACTGAACCATATATTTCTCTTTCTGATAAGTGTATTTGCAGCGTATTTCTTTCTAGGAATCATCAGTAGTAATCACACAAGTAATATCTGTAATTACTTACAGCACTCGGGTGTCTTTGTCTGAGATGCATACAGAGATTTCATTTTATTGTATTTGTCCTTTGTATAATGTTTATCAAATTGCAGAGACCATCCATTGTAGTCCTCTAATAAAAAAATAAGCAAACCACAAATAGAAGTCACATTAGAATAGAAATAGAAAGTAGAATTACCTTCACTAAATTTAGGTGCATCAAGGTTTATCTAAATACAATGAGTTTTTTTCAGAACATTTCATAGACCACTAAATTACTTTATTTTTATACCTCTGCTTAATTGCATGCATGTATAGACATTATGAACTTCATAGTCATAACAGCTTGTTATACCTTCAACATTTTCTGTGACAGTTGTACCAAAATAGTATAATCTTTCATTTCAGAACTTTTTGTTTATGTAAGAGTCTAAAAATGAGAAGCAACCATATTTTCCTACCTCCTTAAACATGCAGGTTTCTCACTTAGTCCAGGAAAGCTTAAATGATTATAACGACTCTGACTACTTCTTTCAGAGAGCTGTCTCATGCTATCACAGCCTAGAATTTCTTTCCTGAAAATCTAGGTGAAGGCCAAGTGATCACTGCTTTTCAAGAGAATGGGTGATGTGGTGTAACATATTCAAGTCAGTATGTTTAAGTTAAGCTTAATATTCATCTTCTTAAGCAAAGTATTATTCCATATTACCAGCCTGGTCACTATGTCTAGATGTACTGGCACAGAGTGGTTTATATCCACAAAGGCAAAAAGTGAAGAGTAGATCTTTCAGTTTCTTTCCACAGATAGGGATTTCCAGACACAGGGTTGCTGGAAATAACTACAGATCTGTTTCTTGGAAGCCTTTCATATACTGCCATATATCAGTAAATTTACTGATCAAGTAACCACTTCCAAAGCAGGGCAGGAATAAACACAAGAAAGAAAAGAAGATATTGAGAGATTACCCCCAAACTTTCCTTCAGAAGCTGTGATCCGATTTTAGCTTTGTTAATTTGAATCTGAATTCTCTTCAGCTTTGCCCATACCATTTTAGTTTAAAGCATCTCTTTTAATGAATATGCGCTTGTAGCAGAAATGCTCCTTTGAGCGGCACCCACTAGCTGTGAGTCAAAGCACCAGTGATAACTGAAACCGTTACTTTATAAAGATACCTCCTGCCAAAAAACATTTATATGAGAACTCTGAGGATGGCTGTGCTTTGCTATTTACTACAGTCTGTTTCACCTTTATTATATTCTAGTAACACTCCTTCCCCCTTAGCAATTTCACATGGTAATTGTATAAACTTTAATACAATTTCTCATCGATATTTCTCTAAAAATCTTTATATTCAAGTAAACATTACTACTATATATGTTGGCTTCAAAATAGCCAAGGGGAAATAAAATACATTTACTTCTTTGCAACTTTTCCCATTCTGAAATGGCGTTTCATTTTTCATCTCATTGCAGTTGTTTTCTCAGCGAGATAGGGAAATTACCTTGAAAGCATCTCCTGAAGCCTGCCTACGGAGAGTCAGCAGATGGAGCTGTTCTGAGAGATGCCTGCCTCTTCGCTGCCTAAGCTGAAAAGCTGATTAATAGATATTATGAAAGATTAAGTAACTTCAGCCAAACTATCTTTTATCTAGTTATTAGTTTTTTATGCGTAAAATCAAAAGATAAAAGATTCAAAGGGAACAAAAATCTGTCCTGAGGAATTGCTCTATTAGGGGAAAAGATAGACTTGAAAAGTGCCTTTTTCACTTGGAAATTAATGTGAATTAGTTTATGTCCTGCAAGAATGCCAGTTTCCCACACAGACAAGGTGTTTAAATGCATTTCACTAAATTCCTCAAAAGTACCTGGTATGCTCCGATCCAGCAACAGTTCTGCCAGTTCAAATCATTATGCTGATATTTGGAAGCAGCCTAATGGACAAAATGAAAGGTGTTGACAAAGCTGCAGCAATATTGCTCCTGCCTATTTTAAATGCTCAGAAGTTCATTTTCAGGACTACCTGCAAAATGGAATCTGTAATTGATGAAGTGATGGAAATAGATCCTTTGCTAAGCAGATCTGCCCTGTGGTTAGTGCTTTGACAAGGTTTCCCTTGTTCTGAATATTTAACTGAAGTGCATCCATTGACTTTCATTTGCAAGACTGGACCCACCAACTGAAGCATGAAGAAACCAGTGCAGAATACAATGTATGCAGAGGAGGTAAGATGGAAGAAAGGAATCTTTCATTGAGAATTTTTTAACAGAAATCTGTCAACAGGTATCGAAAATGAGATTATTCCTGGAGTATAATCATACCAAATAAGTATTTTCAGTCAGGAATGCAATCTCAAAATATTTTTGACTTGCTAATTCATAATTACATTCATAGAGTTTTGAACAACTAACCACTTATCTGAAGATTCTGAATATCTAGTTAAAAGCCACAAATTCTAATCCTCCTGTAAGCCAATGAACATAAAAAGTATCATTTTTCTGTATTTTCCTGCTTCTGACACTAAAGAATGGATAGAAGAGATTTTATTCCACCTTTTAGCATTTTTAAAATGCTTTGCCATGTGACAAAACATGTACAGGAGGTGACCGTCACTGCAGTTCACATCTGCAGAGAAAAAGGATGAGCAGTGCCTTCTATATTAATGAGAATGAGGGAGCAGTTCACTATGAAGGGGAAGTTCACCAGCATTTCCAAGGAAATCAAGAGGCAGCTGTGTACTTCTGGGTGGCCATAAAAGAGAAATGGGAAAAAAGTACAGAGAGGAGAAAAGATGGATTATTTTGTACTGGAAGCGTTCCAGTTGTCTTGAGTTTCTGGTCAGTTCATTTTGAAGAGTGTTTTTTCTCATGGCGTTGATTTTCCCTCTTTCTATTAGAAATTCAAAGGCATATTTGAACACAATAAAACAAGTTATTGGAAGTTTTCTGACCCTCAGAAATGTTTACTTTGGGCCAAGGTTTGTGCCCAAGCCTGGGACAGTCTTTATTTTATACAAACTCCTTTGTCGAATCCCAGAAGAACATATCCTGCAAATACCTATTTTTAGCATGACCATTTGGTGAAGCACTAATGCCAGAACTGTAAATCACTTCATGATCGTTTAGAATTTATATGATAGGTTTGTGACCTGTTTACCGCTGTCGAGACGAGGTTCTCCAAACACTTTAAGGAATGACTGGTAATAGTACTGGTCTTGAAATCCCAAATCTATCATTTGGGGAAGTACAGCTCAGATGAGAAATAGCTTTTTCCCAAGCCAGTTCTAAAATAGACTGTTGGCTGCACTTTTGTCAAAAATGAGATCTGAGAAAAGAAGGCATGAGGAAATCTTCCCCTACACAGGATAAGTGAAATAAGTAATTGTAAACTGGACTTATCTGACTGCAGATTAATACACTGTTCCTGGCTAAAAGTTGTCAATTACTATTTCTGATGGGAAAGAAATGAGAAAGAGTATGTTAATCCTGACAAACTACAGATTTGAATAATCCTTTCAGTGAGAGATTCAAGGAAATATCAGCTTTGCTAAATTAAAGATGCATCTCTTATTTAGTGTGCTTATGAACAGGACGTTATCTATATGACTTTCGCCTTCTCTTGGCAATGTCTTCATGGATTATTATGCAGAGAAATGAATACATCTATAAAAATTTGAGTTGCTTGAAAGTCCCTTTATCAGAGACAGAAGAGACATAAGTCCAGTGAAATGTAAAAGTTTCTCTTAGTTATTAACAATATTCAAAGATCTCAATAATTAAATTAACCCCCCAGAACCTCAGCAAAGCTATTCCATTTGCTGATATTTGCACATCAGTGTAAACCTGATTATTACAGTGCCCACACACCGTGGATGAATGGCAATGACAGACAATAAAATTTGACCATACATGAAAAATTTCCTCATGAAGCTTGAAAATCTGATCTTTTGCCAAGTATTTACTACATTTTGAGCATGCTGCAGACTTCCAAACATTTTCTTTTTGCTTCATAAACAGAATTTACTATATAGGGCTCAAAACTGAATGATGTCTCATACATTTAAATGTCACATTCTAAGTATGATGGGAAAAAAAGCCATGCCAGGAAAAGTTGAGACTAACTATAGAATTATTCATTATTTGTATTAATTTGAAATAAAAAGTCACCGAGCCCTTCTGCAATGTGCTGAGGCAAAAATGGGAAACTCACCCTCTGAAATTTCTCACCCTTTATGAGCAATCTTGTGATACTAAAACATATATCTTTTGTATAAGTGTTTTGAAACATCCCATAGAAATGCAGATTTCTGCCACGGAAATCTAGAATATCATTTGATCAATCTACAGAACTCCAATCTCTGTAAGCATATAGACCTTCACAGAAATGCATAGGAAAACAGCATGACATCTATATAGACTGTTATTACTTTCATCCTGTTGAATTTTATTATAGACCTTTTTAAAAAAAGAAGTGGTGTGTTATAACTTATTTAATCAGGCAAGCCAGTCATCCGATGACTGTGTGGCGCACAGTAACAGATGGGGCCTGTGCTTTTAAAGGTAAATAGGTGCAAGACTTCAAACAGCCGCTCCCTGCCCCAGTTCTTTCAGAAACCTCTGTGATTTCCAGCCTATGAGCTAGACAGAGCTTAACGAACATCTGTAACTGAGCTTAACAACTAGGGAGCTGAATACTGCCTTTTGTTTGAAGACCTTTTAGGCCTGGGTGCAACACAATGGTAAATACATTTAACCAGTGAAGAACTCCTCTGGAGAGTCAGAAACATCTTAAATTAAATCTACATACCTGTTCTCGCTTCATTGGACTGGAAAAAAGTGGCTATGACACTGTGATTAAAAAACAAATGCAGACACACTACAACCATTGCCTAACTTCCAAAAAATCAGCTTTGCAGAACTATCTGCAAAATTGTCCTGAAGCCAAATTTCTAAACACTAAGGAAACTTATGCTCTGAAAATAGCTCATGCTACTTTGTTCCATTACTCTACATTATTAAAGACCCTGCTTGTGAAAAAAGATTAAATGAAACACCCTGTCATGGTGTTCCTTCCATTGCCCGTTTATTATTGCTAGTAAGTAGAGTGGTAGTCAAATGTTTAACAGTAGTCACTGGCTTTTTAATGCCCCATTCAGGGTGAAAGAATCCAATCTACAGGAGTGCAAGGGATTAGACTCAATGCACCTGACTTTGGTTTTGAAATAAATAAGAATTCTGGTGTTTGCATTTTTAACAATTCTTATATTAAAATACTTTCTATTCTAAATATGAACTTATAGCTGCGTTTCTTGCACATAACCATTTCTTACGGTTTTACTAGTAATAAATGAAGAACCTATTTCAAGAACCAGTTTTGAGATGGAGCATCAGAGCTATTCAGTAACGTGAAATGACGGTAATCATAATTTTAAACAAAGAATAAACCATAACTACTCAATTCCCAATTCGGTTTAAAAAAAGAATTAAGGCATTTATTTCTAAGATTTAGATATCACAGACTGCATGGGAAGCTATTGTATTTTGTATCTATCTCCTGCTTCTGTGACAAGTTGCAGATCACAGCCTAGATTTCTTCAGCTCAGCTAGAGAAAGAAAGAAAATCACTGCTAGCGCAGTGCTCCCAAACAGTCATATCCAGTGCTATTTTGAAAGGCTAACACATGAGTAAAAAACCATTGTGGTATTGGGGATTTTTTTTTTTTTTTTTTTTTTTAACATCTAAGCTTTTCATTAGTTTCCTAATTTAGGTAAGTTATAATTTTTTGCTCACTGAAGACAGTGGGAGCCTTTCCATTGACTTTAGTGGAGTCAGCCCAGGTCAGTTCTCATCAGGCTCAGCCTTGCTTCACAAAGACATGTTATGGTCAAAAGCCCGGGTGGTATGACTGAAGATTTTATATTGGTCTTATTGTTTGCATTTTAAATTAGAACAGAACATCATAAATCAACCAACCACATAGATTTTTGACTGCATGTTTGGGTACTATCAAACACTAATGGAAGTTAGGAAAAAACTTTTAAATCTGAAAGCAGGCATATTTATAAAGAAATGAGTGCACCTGTATTTTACAGCCAAGGGATTCTCAGAACCTGTAACTACAGGGTGCTGACACATAGTGCTAAATATATTAGAGACAAAGCAGTAGGGTTTAATCAGACTTCAAGACATATAATAAAATATGCTTTCAAAGTGTCCAGGTTGGATGTAAAGTCCAGACTTCCTCTAGAAAGGAGAAAAGCTGAGTGACTTTTGAGATCTGATTGTTTCTAAATTTTTCCACTTACAACTTTGTACCAAACTAAATTCAAGAGCTGATGGGTGGTTTTGGAACATAAAACTTGAGGTAAGCTGCACTGCAATTTACTGGAAGGCTTCTCCCCAAGAACTGTCATCATATTAATGTCACAGCTAATTTAGAGTTATGAGGAAAAAATCACATTGATTATCAAACAGAATGGCTGGAATATTAGGGACAATTCCACAAAGATCTTAGAATATCACACAGGAAAAACAAATATTCAATCTTTTAATGATTTAAAATTTAAATGCATTTGAATTTTTACAGAACTTTGTAATTAGCATAATATGACTACAAAATAACTGACTCAGTGGTGTACCTAGAAGAGGTAATGACACAAATGTTGTTAGGCTGGTAACATTACACTTTTATCATTGCATGTAATACTAGGAAAATATTTTTCAGAGAAAGTTGACCCTTATCTAGGATAAAAGTTCAGCCGTGAATTTTTTTCAGCCCTGAGTTCTGTTGGCATATCAGAGAATTAAAAATAAATAAAAATGAAGTGGTTCTGTGTAAGTTTGAAAATTTAAATAATTAGGGAGCAGATTAAGGAATATTTTTGTCTAAATTTACTCAGAGAGTTGGTATTTTGAAAAATAGATGATTACTGGCAATGTTGCTTGTTTTCTGTCCGAATTTGTGGAGTACATTTTGTTATGATTTAACTTTTCATATGTTTTTCCAATTTTTCATGTGTCAGAATTTGCTCATCTAAACAAACACGCACTTTAAGATAACAAACCACATGTGGACTCCATGCAAAGCTACTTCATAAATGCTACTCTTCTGTTATTTTTGTTTTGCATTAATTGAATTATGTTTTTATTTACTGTTAGTTTTAGCTATGCTTATCATTAAGCATCATTGTCAAAGCAGAGATTCCAAAATGCTTCTTTCCATGAATACGTACTTGGAAACATGTACTTGGCACTTTTACTCTGCAATTGGGCGTCAAAGGTCTTTGCCCAGAGAGTTTTTAGAATACATTAACATTGTAGCAGGAATGTCTTCCATGTAAGAAATACCCTACTTGTTTTAGGAACTATTCCCAGGTCAACGCTGCCATAGTATTAGGTGAGCAGAATTCATGATTATGGCTGGTATTTATCCCTCTTGCTCATGTTTAAAAAGGAATGAAGTAAACAAATGTTCTAACCTCCCATCTATAAGCAGCAAGTAGCTACAGAATCAAGTCTTACAGCTGTAAAGAAAGAAGAAAAGCTCTTCCTTTGAAAATTAGTGTGAAACTATTATGTTTGAAAGCAAAGTCTTCAGTAGGACTGAGCTTGAGTACAGAAGGAAGCTGGAATTGACACACATATATATATACATATATATCAATTATATCTATATCTATATTTATGGGCTTTTTCCCCCATATATTTTGAGTTTGGTAACAGCTTAAAAAAAACCCCCTTCAAGTGAAATATGTAATATAGGCTAAACTGTTTAACAATGCACTCACTGTTTTTGAGAACTTGGTGCTTCAGAAAGGGTGAGCACAGAGCGGAACAGCAGGGAAAAGTTTACTGCCACATTCAAAGGAAAGTCCTCAAACCCATAAGCCTTCATTATAAAGTATGGAACTTTAAATAAATCATATTTATTTAAATACATCATATTCATGACAAATTTGCAAAAACACCCACTGCTCTTGATGGACTATGTTTTCAAGTTCAAAAAGTAAGATTGCATTTTCCATGCACATTTAAGGTTATCTAGTGATAGTTCAAAAAGCTTCCCATCACTTTGGACATGACAAATTGCTAGACTTCTCCTCTTACTGCAGTTTACTACATTGCCTCAAGCTCTTCCTCATCAGGATATCACACACAGTATTTTACTGGTTTTGGAAACCCAGCATGGTGGAAGTGAAAGAGGAAGCAGATTTGAAGAATGCACCATGAAGCCAATCTTTACATGCCTAGGTTGGATATGACCAGTGGCTACAGCACATCTGAAAGCGCATCTCTCAGTGAGGATTTAGTTTAGTTTGAAACACTTCTAATCATGTTTTGCTGTTACCGGGCATGCAGTGCATTAAACAGGACTAATACTGCAAATTCTCTCAAAGATTACCACAATAAATATCTCTATAGCAATGAAGTGGGGAATAAGAGAGCTTTACTCATTAAAAAAGGAAAGAGACAGAATTGCTACAAGATGGAGTGACTGGCTACAAGTACATTCAGAGGCTCCTTTCGTGTTGGTCTCTTTTGTACTGGTGCCATTTACTTTTTGTTTCAAGGGCATTTAAAGACTTTTATAAAGTAGCTCTTAGAAGGGCTATGTGTGCTTTTTACGCTGATTGCTTCTCTGCTTGTTTCATTCACTGATGTTTCTTAAAAGGGTTATTTCAGTAACTGCAGTTGCTGTTAATATTCAGCATGCTTAAGGACTTGTATTGAGCAGCTGGACTTTGGATTTTCTTATGTTTAGAGTACCTGGTGTTTTTTGTTGTTGTTGTTTCCCCTCACCCACAGCAGCAGCATTATGTTTTTCAAGAGAAGTGTTTGGTTTTTTTCCTTTTCTTCTTCATCAGCATGGTCCTTTCCATCACAGAAAGAACTACTGTCCATAGCAGATTTTTGCTTTGTTTCATTATGTTATGCTATTAGTTTGTACATAAGGTATGTGCAAGTCTTCACTATAGCATTTTTCTGTAGGCTTAAGGTAATGCTTTATCATTACTGAAGAAATCACTAGTAAAGCAGCTGGTAAAGCCGTGTTTGAGATACATGCATTAAAAAAATATTAAAAATGTCCAAATTCCTTTCAGGGTCTGTGCTGATTTTTTCCTTTCCCGTGCTTGTTGGGTTGAATGTTTTAGACTGGCAACCTTTGAGCTCTTATTCAAATTATGCAAGATGAAAGTGTGCAAGAATTTAACAGCTGAGCAACTGAACTGAGTACCTTGTGGATAAGATTAAAATTTCCAATGGTACCGCATGAAACAATTACTGCAAGGAGCATTTTAATTTTTAATTGCTGTTCTGTAACCAGGAGCAATGACTTACACTGGAAGCTAGCTGTAAATTTGAAAAAAAATAAAGAGTGAAGGAACCGGATATAAGTGCTGCAATAAGGCAGGGATACCAGCGTGGTCCTGAGAAAATGCAGCCAACAAAAATAGCTGGATAGTTTCTTTGTCTTGGGAGCTAAACAGACCTATCCCACAGAGATCCCCATGCTTACTACAGTTCAGGGGCACTGGAAGAAAATCTCATCAGGACATTCCATATCCTCAGGCAAGGAAGCAACTCTTCCTTTATTCAAACTGCAACACAAGTTTTTGGGAAACCATTACTGCTGAATATGACCTTAATATGTTATACACGGCATGCATTTCTAAATGAGAATATGGGGTCAAGACAGGAGAAAACCACTGATGGCGTGGTATTCCCAGTAAGTTAATACAACGACTCTTCATCTTGTTTAATTCAGGCTTTCAGAAATTGAGGCTAATTCATTCTTGAATTACTATACCCAGAAGAGGATTCAATATCTCAGATGAATTGTCTGGCAGGCTATACTGTTTTGTACATCTCATTACAAAACTCTGTATATCCTCATTGCCATCTGATCAAGCTTTACACTTTCAACAAGTCCTTGTACAATAGACTTTCTGGTATATATAGAAATGAAACATGGATTAAAAAAACATTTACAGTGATTGGACTTTTGAAAAGAAGAAGGCACCACTGTTAGCAGTTTCTACCACTGTAGGACAAGATAATTACAGGAGAAGAATACAAGAACCAGGTTGGTTCAGAATTTTGGTTACTGGCAATGGAAAGTATGTTTGTGGCATCAGCAAAGACATAAAACTAGAAAAAGCTGTAGATCCGTATGATGTGATTAGAATTAAAAGTGGCTTTCCCTGGCGGTGTTCAAGGCCAGGCTGGACAGAGCCTTGGATGGCATGGTTTACTGTGAGGTGTCTCTGCCCATGGCAGGGGGGTGGAACTAGATGATCTTAAGGTCCTTTCCAACCCTAACTATTCTATGATTCTATGATTCATATGAAGTAAGATGCTGAAATTTGATAGGCATAAGAATAAGATACTACACAGGTACAAAATGAGCTTCACAGACATACAATGAGAACAACCATTTTCAAAACTTCATTGACTTTGTGGAGAATGCTTGTGAAAAAATGCCTTTACGATATTTTGTTTGAAACCTCTTTCAGAAAATTCCTTTTGTTATACATAGCATACTAGGAAGTTTCACTTAATATTTGAGTTATCCTCTCCTGACCCCCAGCTTTGATGGCAGTGTGCCTAGCTGGGACAGGAAAACAGTTCACCTGCTTGTCTCCAGGGAGCTGGAAGCAGTGTGTGAGGAAGGGCACCATGAATCTGGGTGCCCTCCATGTTTACAGGAAAGCTCCCAAGAAACAGGAAGTCTAGTTTCCCCATCTGCCATGGATCAGTAGCTCTGGAGAGTATCTTTGAAACTAACCAGGCTGATAGTAAGCTGACAATACCACTGAATAAAATGTGCTAGGACCAATTTTCTCTCCCTGTGTTCAGAGCTCGCAACAAAATGGCTAAGCTGTCTTCTCACAAAATATAGGGAGATCTTTCCCAGACTATCCCAGGTCTATGCCACCCTTTGAGCTGTGTTCAGGCACTGTGTGAGACATACTGTTCAGCGCAGAGTACAGCTATGCTGGGGCCATTCTCACAAATCAGAGTGGAAAGGCAAGTGGCAGTGCGCAGCAGGGAGCAGTGACCTGTTTATGTGTATTCCCTGAGATATTGACACTTCCAAACCCCAAAGCCTGGTAGCAGCGCAGCTTGCATAGCACACTCACACAGTCACAGTTTTCTCCCAAATTAGGACATGGATGTTTTCTGAAAAACCTTGAAAATTCTTCTAAGTTATGCTTCCCACATGAAATTCATTAAGCTTCATACAAACTCTGTTAACTACTGCTCCTCAGTGGAGATGTTTGCCAGATTACATACATCCATTTGTACACATCAAAATGACACACGCAAACAAGTTCAAGGCAGAGATGGAATTGGATAAACTGATGCCATACACAAACAAAAATGTGGTTCATCCTTCTTTCCTAGCAAACGGCTTGTTGTGTGGCTATAAAGCCAAAGACCAGTTGCATACTCTGCAAAACATTTATCTTCCTGTTCCTAACACCGCAACTCTATTTTAGTGTGAGCACTACACAGATTTCAGTGACAGCAGGTGCTAGATACAAAGAAAAGTCTCAACCACGTACCACAGTTTTCTTCGTCAGCCTGATTCCCGCAGTCATCCTCACCATTACAGTGAAGTTGTTGAGGCAAGCACTTTGTGATATTGCCGCATGGAAAGTAGCCCAGGGGGCACATGATCCCAGCTCCAGAAACATGATCTTCCAAAGAGTCACGGATGACTAAATAGAAGCAGAAAGAACACGCTTACTTTCAGATGTGCTCTTAATGTCGAAAGATCTTTGAGATTGCATTTTTATAAATACTAATTTGCATTTGAATGTAAATATCAAGTGATAAATACATATTAGTTCATTGGACATGCAATTACAATAATATACTAAGTACTTGTTAACTTCTTGGTAAGAATTACTCATATCGTCAGCTAATTAAAATTTGCTTTGATATAAAGCAACCAGGTAATGCCTCCCCATGTGTCCTAGCAATAAGATGGATATGCTAATGATGTGAGACAACTGACCTAAGGCCACTATTTAAAAGGATTATTTCACTTTGCACTAGAAATTAATTTATTGTAGCAATATACCAGATAAACTATGAAGATATGGATTATGTTAATTTGTGCTGCAATTTTAGACCCAGATGGATAAGCCCTTTTATACAAAGTCAAAATTCTGTGCTTTCAAATGTATTCCAATTTTGAAGCAATTACTAGATGTAAACTGATCAAGGATCAAAGAAGAAGATAAGTAGGATCAAATCTGTGATGCAGTTTTGCTGAAAAAAGAAGACATGAAGTTGCCATTATGAATCCTTTTGGAAGAGTTGTCAGCTTGGCCCAAAAAATTTGGAGATAACTGTTCAGACTCTATCAGTCTAAAGTTTATAGACGCTGTTCTGTTAAACCATGCGTTATAGGAAGCAATTCTGTAGAACAGAGAGACTTCATTCAAGCAGTGCTGAGTGGAAGGGTATAGGAATGCTGATGAGTGACAGCCAGGGCAGCAGGGGAACTCAATTCTCTATACTACAGCAGATCCAAATAGCCAGGTTTGCAGACACATGATGTCCTACCATCCTTCCAGTGCACCTGAGGGACAAATTCTGCCACCACCACTTTTTTCCAGGGTAAGTGCAGCTGATCTACTGCTTTGGCTGCAGAGTGTCAGCTCAGATTTCTTGTTGTATGAGATCAGCTTCTTCCCAGGAGCATACTATGGAAAGAGTTTTAAACTACTCTACAATTAAATTTGTTCAGACTCCAATATATTGGTAATAGAGGAAAGCACCATCAGTGCAGAATGTTACCTAGTGTTCTTCAAGTTTCCAAAGCTTCAGTAAAACTACCTAGGGAAGTGTCATTCTGCAAAGGCCTGTTAATTCAGATTTTGAAGTACTTCCAAAAAGAAATATCACTTCCTCATTTTTATAGCTATCGTTTGACTTAATGGATGCAGTCACAAAAGAAAAAGATAAAAATTGCAATACATATTATAAGTTTCATTGCTGTCTTAGAGCTTGTGAAATACTTTACAAACTTCATAACCAGATGATTTTGAAAAGTTGATTTGCTTTTATTCACAGCTGTATAACCTATGCAATTGCTCAGACACTTCTGCCTTAGTTCCTTACCCCTCTTATGTGTGTAACCAAAATTAAGGCTACATTCTAATCCCAAGGTGAATTCACATTTGCATATCATGCCTAAACCTCTCTGCTGCTCTATTCTTGTATTCAGAACATTATGCTTAACCTGTTTCACTCAAAAACAAATAATGAAGAAAATCTTATGTAGGCTTAGTGTTAAGCAAACAAAATATGTGCAGTACTTGGTATCTAAAGGCTCTTGCTGCACAAAGACAGATGTCACAGACCACCAAGGCTCCCTTCAGTGCAGTTATCTGTCACGAACTGAGTAACTACCGAAATGCTCGGTAAAAGACAACAATCTGGAAAAACTAAGCATAAATGGAAAAAAACCAACCATCAAACAATTCCTTACATTTTGTCAAGCTTTTTACCCTAAGTATTAGAGATGCATTCAGACTGAGCTGAACTTTAGATTTACAGGGGCTGATCTTCTACAGCTTAAATTTAAAATGATGGCCTTTCTCTTCTCACAGCAGCATTCAATGGATTTTTTTCATAGTATTTTCCAGAAATTATTATTATTTAGTCAAATAATATTAATCCCTGAACTAATTAACTATTTTAATGTCATAGTTTAGAAATTCTTTGTAAAAGAGTACATAATCCTTTACTGTGTTTAATGTTTTGAATTCTCTATAAATTTATAGCCTTGATGATATCTATTCTGAATCTCTGCATTACTCATTTTGTGCAATGTTGGATTACCCTGGCATGTAAATATCTGCCTGGAAAAGAAGATAACAAGACATCAACACTTAACAGCTTCATCCTAGTTGAAAGCGCTGGTCTTTGTCCATTGACTTGTTAACATCACTTTGTTTATGCAAAAAAAGACAGAAGTTTGGACCCTGCAGATTACAGGAGATTTATGAATGGAAAACCCCCCAACCCTCTAAGGAAATATTTGGCAAAGCTGACAAAGGTAGAAGGAGATAAGACAATAAAATCCACTGTAAAGTGCTAGATAATATTCAAAAAATTCTTTTTTGGATTAAGGAAATTAAAACTGTCTTTTATGTGAGGAAAATTGATAAAGATAACACTGCAACAAAAGCAGCAAGGCACTATGTTTTTATTTTGCAAATACAGACTTTATTGATGCCGAAGTCTACCATGCCAAGATAATGATCTCCCACACTATCTTTGTGATGCAGTATTAAAGGTGTCAACTTTTCTACCTGTTATTGATTTTGCACTATGAAAAATTGAACCAGTCTTCTAGTATCTTGTTTCATTGTCCATTATTTTTTAGCTGACGTCCTCATAGAATAGCTTTAAAAAATATTGATTAATGGTTATTTCATCATGTAATGTCACTGGATGTTCCACATCAGTGTTAAATCAAGAGGAAGAAAAACGGTGATTTGTACCCCTTTTTTTAATCCATAGGTTTTGTCCTTGTTCCATATGCATATCAAGATGCAAATGCACATTCATCCTCCAATTCTCAGAAAGAAAACAAGAATTCATGTCATATGCCTTTTAAGATTGTCCAGACCTCCTGCTTCAAGGCATTTATTGCTAAGTCAGACATCTGTGACCTTTCCTTTAACTTGAGGAAAATAGATAAATTATTTCCTGTTAGTCTTTAAAATACAAGATTAATTTACTACTCCTTTTTTAAAGTAGTAAGCAAGAGCTGGGTTGTCATCTAGTATAAGGTGGTAAGGCCTTTTCCTCTTGCATGAATGCAGAATCACTGGGGAAAGAACATGACAGCCCCTTTGTAAGCTCTCACAAAATGAAATCAAAAGAGGGAACACATTTGGGAAAGCCAAGAACAAGATATTCCCAGGAGAACATGGTTTTCCTTCCAACTAAATTGACTCATCAAGCTCAGTGTTTTTGTGCATTCTTTGAAAAATGGCACAAAGTTTTGGAAGCAGAGATGGGTCACAAATGCTGTTTGAGAAACCACACAAGGGACATGTGCACTAGAAGAACATGAGTTTAACCATTTAACTCGTAGCTTCCATAAAACAAGTGAATATGACTCTGTAATGGGAACAATACTGGGCTGATTAGAAGGAGTCATAAGCAATTAAACTAATTAAAGCACCATTATTTGTTGCTTGGTACTTGTTAGTCACAACAGCCTCAACTGTATTGCACATAGGTTCAAATAAGGGTATATCATAAAACCAGGAAAATATTTTTATATTTTCAAAAATTTGGATCTCATTAAGACCCATTGTCATGAGTCCAAAATGACACTCAAATTCCAACAGCCAAATAAGCTAACATGTTTTTCTTTACTTTGAGAAAGTTATCAGCTTAAAAGCACTGGGGCTGAGGCAATCCAGCTGGTTTCAGAAAGACTCCTTAGATGACAAGGGCTGAGAATTAACCATGACACTGAAGAATTCACCCTGTACTTACCATGATGGAAGACTATTTTACCTACAAAAGTCCTAGTTTTCCAGAGAGACCAATGCAAATGCATGAAGTGGTGGGAGTTTTCCTGCCTTCTCATAACTTATTTTATTCACCTTACTTCTAGACACAGTGGGAAATGGGCTAGAGGAAGAGAAGAATGAAAATATTCATTTGAAATGCTTATTTGGAAACGGAATGTTTTCTTCAAATAAAACAAAATGAGTCAACAAAGAAAACATGAAAGTTAAAATTTATTTTGTCCATCATTTTCGTGCTAGCCTGAATACTTTAAAATGACAGTTGTTTAAAAAAGGATTCTCTTCTGTTGAAAGGTATTTGAAGGGCACATGAACTCGCTTTGAAAAACTTTTACCATAATATAGAGTATGAGATCTCGCAGGTCGGTAACCTTTCTTTTCAAAGATAAATCATCAGAACAAGGCTGAAAACCAAGTTTATATCTATGAATTCCTTTAACTTAAAAGATGGATACTTAATGATTTACAAAGAATAATAGTGACAAATGGTTGACTAACTCTGATCAGAAGCATTTTAATCAACACATAAAAAAAAAAGCCAAAAAGATAAAACATCTTGAAGAAATCTTACTTTTTTTGAAATAATTTGTTGACTGAATTTGTCCATTATAACAACATCTAGAAATGAATAATATTTAGTTCAGTCTTACGTTAATTTTTCTGGGTTTTTCTGAATTAGTCAGCTTCTCCCCGCTAAACAAGGAAACTTTAGAGCAATTTATGACAAAATTTGTAGCCCAAAATAGAGCTTGCTTTAGCAGTGAGCGATACTTTAACATTAATCCTTGAGGCAAAGCATCAGTGGCTTAAAAGATTCAAGCATTTGTACAAGATCCCCATGGGAATATAATTTTACCGTTATCATTACATTGCCTTTACGGTAATTTGCTCCTTTCCTCTTTTGCTACTTGTTCAGCCATGATGTCTGTAGCATTTTCTAAATATCTGTGTAGCACATGCATTTTTATATTATTCTATATTTTACTGGGTGAAAATGACAGTGTCATTTATTCAGAATACAAAAGAGTTACAACAGCTTCATTTCTAAAACATAAGCAATTTTTAGAATTTTGGATGTTGCTCTTGAAACCACAATTATATTTTCAGTTTTGTTTGCATTACATTTCTCTTTAGTAGACCATATTATATGTTTTAAGAATATGTAGTAAACAAGCAAGTTTATGACTGACTATATAAAATGTTTGTTTTCATTAAACACAATATACTACAACAGATTTTAGCACAAAAGATGTATATGACTTGCTGTTCTTGTCATTATCTTGGATCTTAATCTCACGCTGTACCTTTATGTCTTGCTGTGGATTTCACAATGCTTCCATTGCAGAAGTGTTTTCCAAAGCAGAAAATTTGTACTGTCTTTTTGAAAATATAGACTTCAATCTCGTAACAACGTTACTGAAGTTAGTTATCAGTTATGCCACAGATAATTTTGGCTAATTAAGCCAGCTATAGTGCTGGAAGATCTTTGTATAACTGCCAGATAAACCTACTTCAGGGCCAGAAACTACCAGTAGAGCAATTCAGACTGGTCATGTGGCACCTTGCCAGAGGATTTGGCTCTTATACCTTTTACTAATTTGTCTTTTTGTTCTGCTTACACAGAACGTAGAATAAAGAGATTCTGATGAACAGAAAAAGCTGAAAGAGATAATATTATTTGAATTATATGCAATATAATGAATTTTATCTGGAAACTCAATTTTTATAGCGCATTCCCAGAGGATCTACTACAAAATAGTTCAGCAAGATGTCTAAGACACAAATTAATGAGCAGAGCCAAACCTTTTTGGCACTCCTCTTCTCCTTTTCTTCCTCTCCCCACATACACAGAATGTAAATAATATCTGAGTATTATAAGTTCTATCTCTATATTCTGACATGATTTGCAATAGAAAATAAAATCACTTAGGCTTTCCTTTGCCCTAGTGTTGTTTTGCATTGGTGTAACTCCTTTGATTTCATTAATTTCTTTTTCGAAGCAGTGCAATATCAAATCTAAAGCTGGACACATGAAAAGGTAGAGTTTTGTTTTGTTAGCATTAGATATAGAGCAAAAATGAAGGCACCAAGGTAAAGGTGTTAAATACACAGTACTAGTCAGTACCATTCCACCTGAAAGGCCCAGAAAGGCAGTGAGTAACCATTAAAATCAAGGAAAACTCCTTTCACAGGAGCTGATTCTTCTTCACTGAGGCGTCCATTTGGGCTGGTTCTTTGAGGCCCAAAGATAAAAGAACTCTGTTTAAAATAATCATTTAATGTCCTCCTTTGAAACAATACATTTGGAAGCTGATGATTTGAAGACATGAATAAAAAAAAAAAAGAAATCTCAAACTTCATAGCAGGTGTGGCATTTTTTTTTGTTTCATAATCCTAGAGGAAAAACGTTTCATATATAGTAGTACTTGACTTGTATTTTACATTTATTTTTTTGTCTCGTAACGCGCTTAGTAGTAGCCTAATGAAGTTGCTTGGGTTTTATTAATTCTGAGCAACAAACATTTTAAAATGTGCTTTAGCCAAGAGGACCAAGGACAACCAGTTATCAGTAAATTAGTGTCCCTCAAGCAACGATCATTCATCTCATCTGGATAATCAGCATTCTGAGTTTAAATACAAAATGACAATAATTGGAGTTTACAGTAAAGAAGTTCACTTCAGACTTGATGCTTTGCACAACGTAACCCAGTCAGCTACATGTAAAGTAAGCAAAAGTGAAACACTGATTAGTGAGAACTAAATCATTGACAAACAATAGACATTTGTAATATGTTTTATGTTTCCATAAAAAAAAGGCAAATTCAAGTCACTTTCATGACACAATAACATATAGAGGAGAGGAGTTTGAGTTCATGCATGGAAGTAAAAAGAAATCCAGGAGATAAGACAGAAAATAGTTGTAGCAAAGCCCTAAGAAAAAGCTACAATGAAAAAGGGAGCGAAATTAGACAGGCAGCAACAGCAAAATTAGTTAGTGATATTCTAATTGCATGATGTTCTGAGAATACATTATTTGTAAATAAGCAGAACAGCAAAGAATTACTTGACTAGCATTAACTTGTCATAACAGAAAACAATCTATAAGATTAAGCAAAATAACACCTTGCCTAGCTTTTCTTAGATCAAAAAGGACAAACCTCTCTTCCTGTCTCCCCTCAGTTGCATGACTTAGCTGTAACTTCTTTCACCCTGACTTCAGAATGCTCTTGTGACAGGGGAAAAAAAAGACAACAACAAAACACTGATGATTGATAGAAAAACAGATTTGAGAACAGAAGCCCAACCCAATGCTAAGGAAAAGAACCTGAAGAGGGGCAGTGAGAGATTTTATTTTCTCTTTCTCCATCATCTTTTGTTCTTTAGTCTCTTATTTTACTACTGAACTGCTTGAACTAAGCAAGCTGCAATATTCTTTGTGAGATACTCTCAGGTAAGCTTTTTCTACATGAGACTTCAGAGAAAGAAATGGAAAAAAATGTTCTTGGAACCCTAACATTTGAAATATGAAACATAATACAATTTTTTTCATACATTGTGCCTTTAATAAAGGCTGAAAGGATTTCAGTGATCATTCTTACAATGTAACTAAGCCAGCATAATATAATATGAAGCTTGAAGCATACTAAAGATTAATTTTGCAACAATATAGTATTTCTTGTTGAGCCCAAGACAGGATTACTTGATACATTTCATTTATTCACTTACTTTTATTATCAAGAGCCATTTATAGCTATCAAGAATTTAAATTTTACATAGAACTACAAGTTCAAATCTGGGAGGTTGCTTTGCCCTATAAATCTGTGAGATTCCACAGTCCTGAAGTATTATAAAAATGGAACCCACTGTTGTTCTGTTCTGAAGTAATATAATTTGAAAGTATTTTAGAGGTTTCTTTTTCCCTGAAAGCTTATGGGACTATTATGTAAAAAATCAGTTTGAAGGCACTGTGCTTAAATAAATACATCTGAATATTCAGTTCAATTTAAAAATCACTAGTTTTCCAATATCTGCTGCATTTTACTATGAGTAAACATAGCTCACTGCTATAAATTGTGACACTCCAGCCAAAGTGCCATAAACCAGAAATTATCTCAAGCTAATAGGATTTTTGACTTTCCTACAGTGAATAATGTTTGCTGGTTGAACCATGATTGGAGACATCCAGCTTACTGCTTCTTTTGCAGGTTATATAAACATGTGCATGCAGATTGAGAGTTACAGATTTTTAAGATGATAACTTTCAGATCTTATAAAATAATTAGTGCATATAAAGAAATGTTGCACAGCAGAACATAGGTGTAAGTTACCTGGATATTAATTTTTCACAACTAAGTTAGAAACTTGTAAGTGAGAAACTATATTCAGAAGTTTTTCTCTGCATTTAGATGCAGCTAAACAGTACATTTGTATGGATTACTGATGGATTTTGCCTCCACATGGTCTATAGCTACTCCTTTTCTTCCTTTTGACCCCAATCCAGCTAAATGAACACACAATGATGTGCATGACTGCCACTGAGTGTGTTCCCATTTTAACACAAGTGAAATCATGCTATGTATAAGCAAATACCTGTAACCTACCCAGCGAAGATGTATTAAATACTCTTAGCTCCTAATGCTTCCCTACATAAAATGTACAGGATGTTGCTGGACATGTCCAGAGAGCAAACCTTAAAATTTCACATTTAACTTTACACATTTTGTTGCAGTACCTTATTTCAATAAAGAGAGAATTCCTAAAAAGATTTCTTTTTTCCTGCTACCAGACATCGCAATCTGATTACATTTTTGTTTTTACTAGCTTAAGGCAATTATATCAGAATAACATATCTGCAACTTACAAGATCATATCCCAGCACTTAAAACAGTTGTGGATGTGACTGATAATTTAAAAATATTGGTAATATTCTCCAAAGCTGCACATCCATAAATACAAGAACTATTTCTGCGGGTAAGAAACCGATCTGGTTAAAAGATGGTGTGAAAGCAGCGAATATGTAAATGATTTAAAAAAGAAAAAATGAAAATAAGATCAAATAATGATAAAAACTAAAAATGTATAGGTGAGCAGGCTAGAAAAATAACCAGTACTTACTGGAAAAAACAGGTTTTTTTTAAAATATATTAAGAAAAAGAAGACCCTCATGTGACATACAACTGTTAGGAGTGTAGAAAAGCCCAACTATTTAATACCCATTTCTCATATGTATTTGAAAAGGAGAGGTTGTGTCCTTTCTGCATGGTGCTGAAAAATCTGTACCAAAGATTTAGCAGCATTTCTAAATTAAAATATTTTCAAACCAGCCATGGGAGGAATTTGTAAGGAATGAGTTAAGAAACACTTTGAAACTAATGTTATGGTGCAATAGGTTTTGAAATATGAAGAAAATGCCAAAAGAACTGGAAGTTTGCAGTGTTACTGCAATACTAGAACAGAATGAAAGTGTCTGAAAACCAGTGTCTGTAGTTCCTAGGTAAGACAGTTAACTCATATATTTTAACATGGAATTGAAGACCAGGAAATGACATCTGGAAGTGAATTTTCATCTTTGTCAACTGTATTACTATTAACTTCTCCAGACTAATCAAGGCTTTTGACCTACAATCGCCTGGTTTTAAAATTCATTTTTCCCAGACAGTGCAAACTTTGGCTTTAACTATGTTGTGGTCAGAACTTAATGTTTGGTTAAAGGATGGTGTTCTTAGTAGCCGATTCCAAAGAATCTGTGGTCTGTTGCTATCTCACCTATTTTTGAATTTCATATATATATATATTAGTTTTTTAATAGCAACTGAAACTCAAAGTAAAACAGAAAGAAAAAATAATTCCAATTGAAAGAACACCACCAGAAGCTTTCCAAGCACTGTGCCTTTCCCCCCAGATTCAGCGCAGCACTGACAATCAGGTCTACGATGGGAAAAAGACTTATTTTCCAAATCAAGTCAGGGCTTTTATTTTCTTTGCAGAACAGAAGAGAAAGATGCAATGTTCACCTGCTTTGACAAACCTGCTCACATCTTTGAGCCTCCGTCACTGTACAGCCTCTGCCATTTGTACTGCCACAGTGGGCCTTGCTCTCCCCTGGAGGAAATAATTATTTGACTGAGTGAATATTTTGACCAGATTTGACCAAATAAAGCCTCAGGAGCGGAAAGTGAACTGGTGGAACACAGTGACCTGTGGTATACAGGGCTGGGTGATTTAACATCTTCTCTACTTAAACTCTGCTAAGTGATCTCACATTCACAAGTCCTGCAGGATCAGCTGCTGGTGGGCTCTTCCTCTCCACAGCCTGCCCACCCTCTTTCCCTAGAATCATGTACACAGGAACAACTTGCCCTCCCAGGGCCGCAGCTGTTGGCTCCAGAGACTCATTCAAACCCATGTTTTCCCATCAGTTATTCTTCCCTGCACCTGTATGTCACCCTGTCACATAAGTCAACTGCACACTGGATCCCCCATGAACACTGAGAGTAACACAGCAGGTAGTGAGCATAATGTTCTGCATTACTTCTTTGCATATACAAAGTCACTTTATGTGCGACACCAGTTATTAGTATCATACATTCAAATTCTGTCACAGATCTTTAAATTTCATACATTTCTGCAATCACAACTCCATACATTACCACAGGCATTTTGCCTACACTTTGATTAGTCTTCTAATGGATTACTGACATCCTGCTGCTCAGTCTGTGTCCTAACCACTT
This sequence comes from Psittacus erithacus, assembly GCA_009867235.2. Taxonomy (NCBI): domain Eukaryota; kingdom Metazoa; phylum Chordata; class Aves; order Psittaciformes; family Psittacidae; genus Psittacus; species Psittacus erithacus. The sequence continues at coordinate 124,696 of WYDI02023189.1, forward strand.
AAAAACTACAATAATAAAGTCCTCATTCATTCACCATAAACCTACAATAATTAGACTTCCCATTTTTAAATCCTCACAGATTGCTTAGATTACAGTTTAGAATATGGTATTATTGCTCAGACAGGGAGCCGAGACATTAACATATGTATGGTGAGTGTTTCTGGCAATTTGAGGTTTCTACTTTCAGAATCAGCTTTACAGATTAGTTAAAGCACAGCTTTCACAGATATCAAGTGGTAGCTGCGAAATGAACGCTGCCACATCAAGATGATCAAGCCAAAAAATCTAGAGAACCTGCCATATAATTATTATTAATTTACAAAGTATTTAGAGCATCACTGTCTGGGGCAAGAAACAGGAACAGAAAGAAATCAGTTTTCCACAGTAGAGTTCAGTTGCTTTCATCACATAACCATCATTTTGTAATTCCCGGCTTCACTCACAATTTATCTTTATCTTCTACAGCAAATGAATAGAGGATCACATAGGCAGCATAATTCACTGTTTCTGATTCATTCTTCAAATGCAGTATACAAAGCACAAGCTTTTGTGGAGCTATAGCCAGAAGAGAGCATAGTATGTGCACATAGGTCAAATTAAGATTGCATCCTTCATCTCGATTCCTAAGCACTGAGTTTCCAAAATTAATAAAGTTCTTTTATATAAGTGACATCCCAGATTATTAAAAGAGGAAGTCAGTTTTCTACTGACATTTCATAACACCATGTTGCATAATTAGTTCAGAACCTTTAGCTCTTCAGATCTTTAGTGTCTAAGGGGGTAAAGTAGTCCAATAACATTAATTACTATCCATTGCGCAGAGATGTTAAGGAAAAGGGGATATTTTGCAAGGACACAATAAGCAACAGAACAATCTTGAGCTTCCTTCCAGCTTTGTAGCATCGTGCTTACCCACACCAAGCACAGCTCCTTTTTCTGGTCAGTCTCATCTTTTCCTTGCCCTGGCTGCTTACTTCACGTCCATCCTTTCTTGCCTAATCACTAGCTGCTTCCCATGCTCTCATCCACTTCTGTCCACATAGGGTCCTAGTTCTGGTCTCATCATTCTCTGACTTTATTCTTTAGACACTCCCCATTCTCAGAGCTCCTTGTCCTCCTTTAGTTGCCTGCTGGCTCCCTCTCACACATTCTTTTCCTCAGTCTCTACCCTCCTAGACTAATAGCCCTTCTGATCTCCATTGTCTCTTTCTAAGTAGCATTAGGCTTTTCCCCTCACCGATCTGCCCCCTTGGCCCACCTACCTCTTGCTGTGACACCTGCTTTCCGTCTCCTTGTTCTGTCCTTCCCAACATGTTTTCACATTCTTTGTCTTTCAGACATAACTAATAGGGCTTTCTGATCCTCTCAGCTTGCTAGACCACCCTGCCTTGAATCATTCGCTTCAAAGCCTGATTTGATGGCTTCAGACTATGGGACACATGGCACCACCAGGAAACCTTCACCAAGATCACAGGTGAAATGATCACTGGTGACAGCTCCTCTGATGAGATTCCTGCTGGCTTCTAGCATCCAGGAACATCCCTTAGAGAAGGTTAATTTTTATGCTACTGCAGCTAGGCTTGAACAGGCTCATTAGCTCTAGTGGGATGGTCTGTCAGAGGACTTTCTCTCAGACACAGTGATTTTATGGAGGAAAGTGCAGAAATACTTATGCGCTTCAGAAAAGGCATTGCTTACTACAAGATTCCAAGAATACCTTCAACATCAAAGTACCAATTCCTCAATTTATGAAGAACTGAAATTATTTTGGTATATTTTGTCTTCTTGCTCCAAATGAATAAAAGTCCGTATTGTATACAAAATTTCAGAGAAAACAGTTCAAGTCTGGTAGAGTTGCTATAAACCGTCAAGACAGGTTTGCAAGTTGTACAGCCGCTGGTGTCACCCACTGGAGGGGTGAAAGCACCCTTGCCCATGCAGCACCAGAAGGGTTAGCAAGTTTCTAATGGTTTTAAGAAAGTTTTCCTTGGCATTTTGAAGTGAGTTTAGGGAAGGAAAAAATATCTATGAGGGGAAGAAAAGAAAGAGAAAGGAAGGGGAACTGTAGGTACAAGCAGAAATAGGACTGGAATACTTCAGGTAGGGGTGCAGAGCACAGAGGGTTAAAATAGCAGTCACAATTGTTTTCCACGAGGAGCCTGCCAAATCTCTGTTGGAATTCAGTTTGAATAGTTTTATATACAAATGTTCTGGTTTTCCTAATGATTGATTAATGAATTGTTTGAGAGTCTGGCACTTAGCCAAAGTCCAAAGGGCAAAATCATTTTTGTCCACAAAGAGCTAATCAAAGCAACTCCAAAGACACAAACGTACACTACAGTTGTTGCAGTGATTACAGCTGATTATTTTACAAAGAGACAAGATGTGGCAGTAGCCACTGCAATGCCAGCCACATGCCTATGTGTCCTGCTAGCTTCACAAGGGGGTGAGCCACCCAGGCAGATGTTTCTCCTGACTACCCATTCAATGCTGCCAGTTAAACAGCCAGAGTGTGAAATTTACATTTGTCTGTATTGCAGTTAATGCTGTTGCACTGGTGAAAACCATGGCACGTATGCTTCTTTGTTTCAAAAGAAAGTCTCTACCTGGAATAATATAATTCACATGAGAAGTAGTAAGGTAGCTGCTGAGAGTTGCTGCTGCATAAAAAGCATGGTTATTTGGATTAGCTTGATTATTTGGATTTTGGAAGGAAAGATTTTCATATAAAAATATTTAATCAAGAATTTGAAGGAAGACAGTAATATGAAAGAGCTACTGGAGTTATTTTTCTGCAGCTTTAGCTGTTGTGTGGAAAAGCAAACAGATGTAGATTGAATGGGTATGGATGGGTCAGGCAAGAGTAGTTTTTTTATTATAAGTATTTCTCATTTTAATTTTTAAAGAATTAGGAGCATCTGAGTATTGTAGAAATAAAATCTACAACAAAACCACTCTACCTCCCCCAACAAAACTCTGCAGCTGAACTTCTAGCAGTCCATAAACAGCAAACCCAATTTCTAGGTACAGCTATACTTACTCCAGGAATGTTTGTTTTAATATCAGCTAGCATAAAAACTTGAACAAAGGTTAAATCAATTGTGCAGATGAAATCAGCCAACTTGGAGATATGGTTATGCTTCAGATTGGTGGCTAAAACTCTGAAAGTCAGCGATGCTATGAACTGTTCACTGACCAAGGTTAGGAGAAGTGGCACTAAACAGGAACTGTTTCTGGGGCAAAACATAGTACTAGTAGGCAGCAGAGACTCCAGGCATGCCAGTGCTTTAATCTGTGAGTGCACTGCTTCTCTCTCTAACCAATGTAGATGAGCCATATGGTTTTCTTGTAAATGTTATAACATGCCACATATGCTGGACCAATGAACACCTAAAAAGGCAATGGCCATTGTAATTGTAATACTAGAAGGTCTTTAGTCATTCACAGTCCTCATCTGCCATCTTATTTTGCAATATACTTTAATGTATTGTGATACGTTTTATAAATTCCACAGCTGACATGAATTTAACCTAGTAGAAACTACACCAACAATGATTTGCACATCTTGTATGAATGTTTCAAGATTTTACTGTTTTGGTTTAAAAACAGTAATAGGAAAGGCTTAATCTGTTGAAATTCTATCTTTGATTTTGCATACCTTGAAGTACTACCTTTAAATATTGGATTATTGTTCATGGATAACATGGTTGTATATGAAGCCAGACTTTGCTCACAGGCTTGATAAGATCTCATTATTATAGCCTTCTTAAATCCAAATTAATTAATAGCACTGTTTTTTTATGTTTTTAGCTCATATATTACATATTCCTCCAAACATCATAGAATTGCTTAGAGTTTTTCCCCAGATTAACTAAGATTTGAAACTGTAAAAATAACTGTAAGAGGAGCTCTGTTTCCCTAACTCTTCAGGAAGGTAATATCCCTTACAAATCTTATGTTAAGCAATAAGCACACATAAACCCAAAATGGTTTAATTTAACAGCAGAAGAGAGAACAAGCTGTTCAACACAGAAGGTGGTAGCAGAATTCAACCTTATGCTCCTATTAGTTTAACAAAACAGATGTTATTGCAAACTGTAGCTATTTCACTATTGTATTGACATTGCACAAAAGGAGGCAAATTTTAACATAAAATTACAACTAGAGAAAATTATAGTCATTAGGAAAATCCAACCTACAGATCAGTATCAGCAGCTTCACGGGGACAGCTTTACCCAAGTCCAAAGCAGTACTAACAGACAGGGTACTCGGATGAAGTGAAGAAAACATTACTAAAGCAAGCAGAAGGTCAGGTACAGCTCCCACCACACTGAAGTGATTTGCATCTGAAGGAAAACTTAGATTCAGTTCAGTCTCTATTTTGCAAGCTGCATTGTCTATCATGCCGAATGAGGGTAAAAATTCCTGCTACCTGACCACAATCTACTTTTTGAGAGCTACAGTACCACTGCGAAATACTGAACTAAAATGTGGATTTCATGGCATCTGAAACAAGATAGTTCTATATGTGCCTTCATTAAATATTTAGAGCAAGTATTTATGCAATGTTTAAAATGTTTTTATTCTTTAATTTCAGCTCATAACTGATAATAGTATCTCCAAATCATTAAGGTAAAAATAAATCTAATCCCTACACATAGCTAGTAACCTTGAGAGACTGCATTACACTTTGATTCTGTCAAAGAATGATTGCCATGAAGAACTGTAAAATAACACTGAGATACCAGTTTTTAAAAAATCTACTGCTGAAGTTTATCAACTATCTGCTTTGCAATGTTCAAAACAAGAAAAAGAGCCAGGTACACTTACCCTTGGTACCAATAAGCAAGAACATATAGAAGTAGCATTCAGATGTCATATCTGTCCTTCAGTAATTCAATGAATGCAGTCAGTGAATGTCGTCCCTTAAATCACACACTAGCCAGTGCGCTGCTCGAACAGTCTGCTTCAGACAGCCTTCAGCAGCGCATGAAGCAAGCTCCCTTCTCTCTCCTGCCTTCCTCCCTTACTCTCCCTTGCAGTAGGTCTCCCTCTCTCTCCCTCTCTGGCACACACATACGAAAGTTTCCTGGATCACACTGCTCTTCAAGCTCTCTCTTACAGAATGGGGTCTGCTCTGCGGTAGGCGAAGGCTGGGCTGTGTGTGTGGACACAGATCTACCCCAAGGAAAGCTGCTGCTGCACAAAACACAGCCAGGTCTGGAGAATTGACATCAATACTCCATTCCATCCATTCTGCTCCCACTTTCCCCCCCTTTCTTTTTCCTTGTCTCAATACTGTGAGAGGCCTGAAAACTACAGTTTTATTTAAGCAAATGTGTTTGAAACTAAATATTTGCTAGAGTTTAGATAAAAAAGGGTGGTTTCTCAAGTAAGGGGAACTGAAATTCATAAACACAGTCTCTCTGTAGCATTCTGGTCACTTACTGAAATACAGAAAAATGCACAATGTGACTTATTTCCAATAACAATATGTCACTATTTTTACATATTAAACACTCTTCAATACTAATGCTAAAGAAATAATTCTGAAATAACAAAAAAGGATGTTCCAAAACATATACAGTATGAGAATAAGATTTTTCAGATTTTCTCCTTATTTAAATACTTTGAGACATTCCTGTCTGGCCTTTGACTTTACTGTTACCAGTAATCATAGTATACTCCACCACATATAGAGTCACATAGTTAAAAATCTTTTTTACGATGTGAAGGCTAACACCGATCCACACAGCAAGATATATTTCAAAATGAGTCTGCCAATTAAGATGAACTCAAGACAAGAAGCTTAATTTTATCTCTCCTCAAGGAGTTTCAGATATTTCAATATTTTTTCTTTAAACAAAAAGCCAATCAATCATGCTTGATAGATTCAACAGCTTACCAGCATGACAAGGGTCAGAAAGCATTGGTAACGTGTCAGCAGCTACATCAGGTACCTAAGGAAGAAAGCCTCTCAGACTAAGGAAATATATGCATGCACAGACACATATACGAAATGGTGAATTCAGAGAATGGGAAAAATCTATATCATAGTCAAAAGTAAAGTCCACATTGTTGCTATGGAAAAGTTGTCTATAAAATAGATATTATGAACTGGTAGTCTCATGATTTCCAATGTAAAAAAAATAAAAAATATAGAAGGGGTTAAACCATAAGATTCTTATCTATGGAAGCCCAAGAAGTATATTGGCATCTCCTGTAGCAACACCAGAACTAGGCAGCATACAGGCAGAATGGATTAGGGACCTATAGAAGATTTTTTTTGTAAGGTGGGGACTAGTTTTGGAGTATATAAAGTAAAACCACACTTGCCTCAAAAAACTATTCAACAATTAAGCTAACGCCTAAGGGCTAATGCCTGAGCTGAAGAGGGCTTCCAAGATGGGAAAAGAAACTGTACCAAGAATGTAAAGGATAAGAGAAATATACTTTCAGGGAAAATAAAATAAAAGCCCTACTACTTTATTGCAGGATGAGGTAGAACTGATGTGTTAGAGAAAGTTTGTGGGGGTTTTTAGTATAGTTTTCTCTGTGGCTTTTTGCTTCTGATTTAATCACCTCTATTTATGATATGTAGGAATGACATGTTTTAGGAATAGGATATCTTTACCCGATAATAATAAACCAAGCAACCTATTTCTTAAAAAGAAGTCTGACCCACTACAAAAGCTCAAGATTTTCTACCCCAGGGTAAACAAAACCCCACAATGCAGTACATACCACCCACATACATTTTCTGAAGCTCTGGCCCAATGGGAGTTGTCGTTTTCAGCCTTCCTCTTTCTTCAAGGATCTTTTGCAAGGATACTCATTAAAGTTAATTTTGCTGCGAACACTTGCTCTATCGAAAATCCACTGAGATCTTCTAAATTTCTTATACATTCATAATATATAAAGAAGCAGTAGCACTTTCATGCCCATCCTCTCAGTGTAATTATATTTAAACCAAGAGGCTAGAGTTACAAACACACATTGCTGAACTCTGGAATGCAGAGCAGAAAAAGGAGGAAAGGCAAGTTCATTATTAGAACAAAACATTAAACAGGACTTTACTAGCTTTTGAAAAATAGTTTTGGCTTACTTTACTTGAAAGCATTTTTACTTCTGGGAAGAAACACTCCTGTGCATTAGAAAGGCAATATGTACTTTCTTCCTGCCTAAAACATAAAAAGCTGTGATATTCTGGTGATTTAGAACTCTCTTTTCAAGAAAAGGATAGCCTTTATATGTAATTCCTTACACAACAAAGAAATAACACACCAGAGTTACATCTTTGTTTCAAATAACTTTGAGAAGATGCTTGACTTCATAAGAATGGTCAGCACCTGCTTGTATTTCTACTTACAGCAATTCTACAGTTGAAATCACCAAAACATTGTAGAAATCTGTAGTATGGGGTATGATGCAGATGCTTACCTCTGAGTTTCAAGAAATAAGCAAGTTAAACTGACTTCACCTCAATCAAAAAGATGCCATTTGACTTCTTTACTGATCACTGACAAATGGTTGCAATTTCACTTCCTGTCTTCACAGCTACCTGGCTTTGGACTAAAGAGTACCTAAAGAGTAGCTACTTGTCAGATCTCTGGAGGACACTGCCCTCCCCCAGATGTTAAACCAACATTGTGCCACCCACACTGCAGACTAACAGATGACATTAATGACTGTTTTCTAAATCCCAATAATTATGGCTATTATGTTGAGAAGAGTCACCTCATGTTGCTATTGCAAAGTGTTAGAAATTAAATTGAGTACACAGGGCTTAGAGTTGAACAATGGCAATCATGATGCACTTTCACATAAGTGTTGTTAGTGAAGTTTTAGCCCTTGTGGGTTTTTTTCCTATATTTTACATTAGATGCTAAATAAAAGGAAATTCATAGAAGTAATCAAATCATAGTTGCATGCATCACCATTAAGAATAAGCATAGACTAAGCTGTAAATCACTGCTACTGTAGAAATGTTGGAACGCTTTTTCAATTTGAAGAAAAATTTTACTTACCTACAGACTACAGCTACTCCTTTGGAGGTTAACAAATATTTTACCTTAAATTCTGATTCTAGCATACTTCATGTTACAGCTGATAAGCTTCAAGCAGATTCAGCACAGGTGTGAGCAAAGGTACGTCTAAGTTTTAGTCTATGTGGGGCAGACAGATGCATACGAGCTCTACTTGTTACCATGGTGCTCCATGTACTGAATGCTCAGAGACATTTCTGTTCTTTCCTAATGTGGGAATTTTCCTTGGTTTAATTAAAAATAGTTTCAAGGAATCTTTATGTCATGTATCAGATCAAGGACCCACAAGACAACAGGTATGCCAATGGTGATTTTAGAACCAAGAGCTGCACATTGCAAAACAGGTTTTCACCTGAAAATGCTGACTAGACTGTCAGCGGTTTTGCTGCCCTAGTAAAACACAAGAAGCACAGAATGAGGCACTGAAAGTAAAACTAGGCCCATATTGCCATCCAGTCTTGAAGACTATATAGTTCATATTTAGAAATGACACTCCAAGAAGGGAATCTGTCACTTTTTTAGCCATTTGATGACCCAACTTTAGGTTTTGTATTATAGCAATGTGAATAATTAATCTACAGATAAGGCTTGAGAACATAGCATTTAAAATGTAAATCCTCCATTATGTATGTCAGTCCTACAATCCAAAAGATTTAACTGTGCAAAACAACATAATTGGCTTAATTGTATTTAATTTACATGGCTTTCAAAGCTCCATCACTATTCTTTGCAGACAGTACAACTAGGAACAAGAATCCTATATTTTACTATTGCATTTGGAGATTATATTTCTTATTTAACACCTACACCTAAGTTCCCTGAGTTTGGAACAAACTAAAGGATCTCTTCTTAAAAATAGAAGAACATCTAAGCAGCTTAAGCACAGAAAGATAAGACTTCACCTGCAGCAACTCTTTCCCAGCAGTAGGCTGTAGTGCAGTTCCTTTCTCTATCTCATACATTTATGACTCAAACAGTACTGTAAGAAGGTGTTATCTTTTCATAAAGATTACTCCCCTTCATTGCACAGATTTAATAGGACTTACCTCCCCAAACTTGAAAAGCCTGGGACACCTAGTCCAAGAGGCCAGGCTAACTGCACAGACAACTTTGCTGTAGAGCCTCCTAACTTCTCACTTCCCTCTCCAGACCCTCTTTATCAGCACAGATGCAGCTGAGCTGGGATTACTGGCATTTGCACCTGGAGAGAGAGGAGAGATTTTCCTCTGCTGGGAAAAACTACCTGAGCTAGCTGTTCTCCCCTGAAGAGCTTTATTACAGGGGCAGAACAGGATTTTTTCTTTTCAGTACATACATATATCCACCAAGCATCTCAAAACAGAAACCAGTTCTGCCAACCTCGTTCTAAGCTAAAGCAATTGTACAAACTTTGGCTGTAGTGCCAGCTCTCAACTGCAGAGAGATACCAACTCCCTTGCTAGGTCTGTGGCTGTAGCTATAGAGAGGAACACAGACAATCCACAGAAAAAAGACAGGCAGAGGCAGGATTCAGGGATGACTGACTGTCCCTTACACAACTTCTGCTGTTTGTAAATGTGACACTAGATTGGCTGCAGACAATAGTGAAAAAGCAGCAGTAGCTAGAAAGCTCTGAGCTCGTTGAAGAGCTTATGCAAAAGATACTCTCTGCTGCTGTGCTTTGGTGACCCTGTTCAGTCTTCTGTAGCTGGTGTGGAGGCAGGCACTCAGTCAGAGCAAACTTACTCATTGCATCCCACATTTTCCCCAGTTTTCTCCAGATGTCTGTTCCAGTTGTGTGTTTTGACTAAATCAGGTCAAAGCTCACCAGTGTGCCTGACCCAAAGCTGCTGCTGGAATGTAGACAGTGCATTTCTTCTGAAATAACCAAACATATAAGCTTTGCCAATGATATATTCTCTTAATCAGCCATTTTCAGCCTTTTGACTGATTAAGATTGTAACAGTATTTCTATGATTGTGTATGATTATAGGCTTGATGTTAATAGCTTTGGTAAGTTACTTTACCATTTGAGAATGTCATAGGAATTATATATGACATCCTTCTTTTTTCAGCATAACATTCTCTTTTTCCATGTTATTTTTTTCCTGTCTGGGGGAATGCAATTTTTGTTTACAGCACCTCAGCTTCTAGAAGAAAAGGCAAACTTTCCAAATATGAATAGCTAAATAGACAATATTGGAAGATGTGAAGTTCCTAAAATGCTCACTAGCAATATATTTTAACATTAGAGGGCACCAAACAAACGATCATTGACAATTAAGTCATACTTTGACAGAATCAACTCTAAAAATAGGCAGTTTGTAAAGTTTTGAGGATGCAAGATGTTTCAATAACTCAGCTGTGAGAACTTTTGTGTTAGAGAATAACCAAAGCCAACTTCAAAGTCAGAGAAAAATAGATGTGTGGTACCAGAATAGTCAAACAGTTGGACTGTCTTAAGAAATTGTCCTCAACATACTCCAAGAGCCTCCTGGATTCCTTACAGCTTGCTTGCTCATCCATGCCTTTACATCTGAGCCCATAACATTCCCTGCAAGGTATGAACTGCATTGAGGAAATGTTTAACTGAGATTCAAGAAAAGGAACAGCCAGTAGGACATGTAGGATAAACACATGCTACAGTGAAAAACGAAACCCCCAAATCCCAAGCATTCCACCTTAAGCTCAAGAGAGAAGAGGAGGAGAGTTACTATATGAGAAGCAGGGCTTATTAAAGGGCAAATACATAATATGAGAAGACACTATCAAAAGTAGGAACCACTGAAATGAAGAATGCATTTGAAATATTATTCGTAGACTATCTGTACCTGCAGTTTGCCACTGCACTTTTGTGAAGAAAATAAACTTAAAATGAACCTGTCTTTTGTGAAGCAGGTATGATTTTCAATCCACTGCCTTTATGTAATTCTAATTTTGTATTTTTACAATAGCCTCCATGAAACAGAACAGAAGGCGTGGAAGGGAACTTTGAAATTCAGAAACACCAAGGCCATCTCTATATATTCACAAGTGACCAGTGGAATAACTTTTTCCTAATGTTAGTAAATATCCAGGACCTAAACTGACTGGGGGTTTGAGTTCATTGTTGCGGGTGCTATTTAGATTTCTTCTTTTACACAGATACACATTTAATGCAATCAGCAAAGAAAATGTAGCATTTATCTGCATCTAATACTGCAGCTTTTGAGAAGCATAAAATGAAAATTGCTTGACAAAGCTAGGAAAGATTTTGGTTTTGGGAACAGCTGATAGCCTGTGGTGAAGGAGTTTATATTAACTGTGCTTTTTTTATTTAGGTAAGCTTTTCTTCCTTTCCTCCAACTAAATTGTGCATGAAATAAATCAGCCTTTCTGTGAGCAGCTTAAGCTAAAACGAGGAATTGATTTCAATATTAATCATGCAGTTCTGTAGCACTGGGAGTGATACAAGTAGAGAAAACATTTTCAAAGCAACTGTGCAGACTGCATGGTAAAGCTATAGGAATTTATGATCTCCAGCTTTTTTCATCTTTCTGATTTTATTTTGAAATATGGCCGAAATTGCCAGGTCTACAAGGTTTGAAAGGCTTTATAAGTTAAAAAAAATTAACATTTCAAGTAAAAATACTTGGGGCTTTTTTCCCCCCAGTGTTTGGCTGACTAACATTATAAAAATCTTCTTTTCCATGTCATATTTTTTTCTCATGATCTTGAATGTTCTAATACCATTAAGAATATTCAGTATAATCTTAACAGACAGTGAGATGATAACTTAAAAAAAGCATTTAGGCTGTTTCTGTATTTTATCCCAGTATGATCTCCATGTTAATTCTAGCAAACACCATTGTGGTAAGAATAATAAGACAAAAATCCTAGACAAGTGCTTGAACCACTAGCATTGCAGTGGTTCTTTCTTGTGCTCTTTCTGGCTCAATCTTGGATTATTTTTTGTTCAGGAATGTAGCTTCAGTAAAAGAAACTGTTCATTCTCTTCCCCTTGATCCCTTGTGTGCCCCTGTAAGGTATGAGAAAATTGAATGAAATCTTCCACATTCTGCACAAAAGCTTTAAACACTGGGCTATGACATGAAAGGAGGCAGTACAATCAGTACTGCTTGGTGATGACACACACTTATGCTAAAGAAACAGCAGGGGCAATCATTATGCCTTGTCTGGAGACTGTCTCTATATTAGCATGTGGGTGTGCTCTGAAATCAAGTCTTCAGAGGGCTCTGGCAGATGAATCTAGTTTCTAGAGCCTGTTGAAGTGAAATGAAACTTAGAGGTGCTTTAACCTGAAGATAACAAACTGAATCCTGTGGTCTGGAAGACATAATTTAGCAGTGAATTTTACTGGTATAGATGTCATGCTATTTCAACAACTGTATGCTCTTTTTAGCTTCAGCCCTCATTGTTTGCTTAAAAAAAAGACGTGGTAAATTTTTCCAGGTTTTGATCTCACACAATTTAGATTTTTTCATTATCTACATTTCTACCCATTTGCTTTGATCTTCAACCCTCGGAGGAAATACAGATTAACAGATATTTTTCTGGTTTTGACTTTGTAATTGCCCCAAATGTTAAAAAATTTCAATAGGATCTGATAGGTAGAGTTCTAAGCAACAACAATTATTGTATTTCTGATCTATGCATGCTTTATTCAGGCACCATTTAGATGCCTTGGTTGTAGTGCTGGCTTGCTGCAGAGCTGTAATTATCTATATATAAAGTCTTTACATTTTTTATTATAAGAGATAAATCAATAACTGTGTGCTGAAATAGTCTGAGAATAAAAAGTTGAAATCCAGTAATATAGGGTATAAATCTAAAAACCTAAGCAGAAGACATTCAGTGTAAGGACCATCGACATTCAGCAGAACTAGAGGTACATTGGTGTCTTTCCAGGACAAGGCTAGAAATTAGCACCTTTAAGATAAGTATTTTAATCTATGATCTAAAAATATGGTGGGAATCCACACAAACATGTACCTGTTTAAAAGTCAGCTAGATTTTAGTAATGCTGCAACTGACAACAGTTATACTTTGAAGTGCAAAACTAGTCAGGGTTTTGGGATGTCTTCCCAAGGCCGTAGCACAACAATACTTACCTTGGTTAATGCAAAGCTGGTTTGAGTCTATACAACTTAAAGCAGCATCTTTGGCTGTCATGCAGGCTACTGTCTGCATTTTATCAACTCCATTAATACATTTTGTCATAGCTGATGCTATATCCTTAGAATCACTGTGGAAGAATTACAGTGACCAACTTTTTGCCACTGCAACCTTTTGGACTTCACAGCCATGTGAAAGGCTTGCAGAAATGAAAGCAAGTAAAAATGGCATTCCCTGAGACAGGGACCCTCTTGATGTGGCCATTAGGAAATGCTGAGGAGAATGAAGTGCCTTACAGACCATCCTGCCCTGGGACTGGAGAGAGCAACCAACAGTTTCTCTTCTTGTGTCCAGCAGTTTTGTGAGTCCTGGTCAGTTAGCATGGCCTGGTCAGGGCCTGGGCATTTGCTTTCAGCACAAGTCCTTTACCCAGCAGGCACTCAACTTGCTGTGGAGTCTGATAGTGTCAGCAGTTGATTAGTAAAGTCAAAGGCAACACGGCCATCAGTGGTCTCCAGAAGGTCTAGGCAGGGTTGCATGCCCTCACACACCTTGTCCAGCAGTTCCGGATGCTGGGAAATACAAGGGCAATAGACTGCACTCCTGTGCACTGCCCAAATACCATCTCTCAGTTTTCTGTGTGTAGTGCACACGATGCCTAGGTATCAGGTGAGTGGTTAATTTCTTGAGATAAGCAGAGCAATATGTTTGCATTGACTTTGTTCATTTTTCTTTTACCTGCATCAGCAAACTGCAAATCAGTTTCTTATTAGTAACTGCTGATCCAGATGAAGGTTTCTCTTTAAATAGGATTATTACAGCACATTTAAGAAGCATGAGCACAGCTCCTGAATATCAATAGTTTCTTCTTTCATGGCTGAGGTTGCAGAACGTGCTTCATACCGCCCTTTAATTACAAAAACATCTAAGCCAAGAACAATTACATTTCAGAACAACATAAAAACAACAAAAAGGAGAGAATAACACCTTTTCACTTGTCAAAAGAAAGGTTTCTGAGGGAAAGGTTTTAAATAGTTCTTGTGTGATGATTAATTTATTGCTACATTCTACTTCCTTATAGAACAGAAGAGGTTAAAAAACAAGTAAAAAATTATTAAATGTGGAAGTTAATTTTCAGAATAATATGCAATATACCATATTTTTTCAAGGTCTGATTGAAAGTTCATTATTTTTCCCTATATTCTAGACTGCATTTAGTTTAATCCTTTGGTCTCTTTTTCCAATGGTCATAATAACTGATTAAAAAAAAATCTTGCATGGAATGGATAACACAAAAAATTTGAAAGTAGGAAGAATTTGGATGACACTTTAATGAGTTTGTTCTCCCCATCTTGAGCAGCTGACCAGTAGGAATTAATGATTCTATTTTTCAGCATAGATAGAGAAATCCTTTTCTGAGACAACTGCAAGTGTTACACTGATAACCTGATCTATTATCTGATTCTAGGAATGCAGGCAGCACTTGGAAATGGCCCTCTATAAACCACAAATTGTTATAGCATTTTCTTTGCTGCTAATAATAATACTTCTGTATTGAAGCTGGGGATGTGAGTTGACTTAAGTTCAGTCATCCTTCAGCTTCATGAAGCTTATTACTTTGAAAGGAAACAGCCTAAGACACCATGTTACTGTTCCAGAAATGCACTGCTATTGGATGTCAGTCAGTCCCATCTTACTGTCTGATGCACACTTATAATTTCTTTTCATTTTTAATTTTGGAAATAGTTCCCTATCCTCTAAGTACATAACTTTACAAATACTTTCAGTTTCTGAAACATCTCAAATGCAGTAAGACTTGGATTGGGAAATTTGAGTATTTTTATTAATATTAATGTTGTATAAAGGAAATAAAGTATTTTATCATCAAAATTCTTATACATGAGTGAGGGACTAGATTGTCAAACATTACAGTTTTGAAGGTTCTTCTTGGTAACTGTTGCAAATTCTAGGAACCTGCGCCTGGACTTTGTGTGTATGTACAAGACAGTAATCAGGGAAGAGAAATTCAGAATTTTAGTGCTTATTCTTCAGTTTTCAAAACCTGCTCATATCAATGAAGGTTCAAGATATTACATGAGGTATCTGTGCTTTCCGTTTCTGTGGAATCCATTTGACTGTCAAGCCTGTTCATCACAAAACAAGATATGTCTGAGTAATTTTTACTAAAAGAACCCAAGACAGTATTCTTCTGAGAGACCTTCTTCATGTATGGCTCATGAAAAGTCATTAGGTGGAATGTTACTTTGCTTTAAATGAATTTTGTTTTTCTTTTGGCATAAGATTCCAATTTATTTTGGTCCATGTAGTGTTAGCCATGTGTACTATTGCATGCGCTTTTTATATGGCAACTCTGCTGCAATGACAAGCATTTCTTCCTCTGGGACAAGTTTCCCTCTCTTGTTTATTTCCTGACGAGGTGGAATAAAAAGTACCACAAAATATTTTCACAAGCTGCTGCCTTTTGCCAGTCATTGTTCCCTGAATGCTTATTACATGTACTCGGTTGTTATTGCTTCTTTATAGCATTCACATGTAATTTAACAAAACCAAAAATGGGCTGAAACTTTTGACATGTTTGGAGAAAATACAGCTGCAGGAAAACTTTGGCATGAAAAGCTGGTGCAGTAGGAAATAAAAATAGCAGGCTTCAAAAAGCAGACTTCATAAATCAGAGGTTTCATAGGTGAACTCTTCTGGAATACTGATCTAAAAAAAAAGCTGAAGAAATCTGGCAACCCCTTAGGGATGCAGTATTTAGAATGGAAGTGTAAACAATATTATTCTGTGGGGAACAAAGGCAGAGTAATAAAGAATCAGCTGGGTTTAATCAGTAACTTTTTGTTACCCTCTAATACAAGAAGGGCCTGTACTAGAAATGGAAATGAAATCAGATTGCTGAAGATGAGTACAAAGGTATAGCTCAGGAATGCTGGTCAAAATCAGATAACCATAAGGACAAAACGAGGTACAACTAGCAAGGGACATCAAGAAGAACAAGAAATTATTGGACACTTAATTTAAAAAGAAACGACAGGGCTGGGTCTGTGCTTACTGATAAAAGTATTGTGAGGGCTATTTAGTATAATTACGCTTTAGAGTGTTTAATTGCTCTTTATCTAGATGTTTTCACTCAGAAGTTCAAGGTGATCAGGTGGTCAATATAAAAGCAACAAAAAGGGTCAAGAAGGTAAAGAACGTTTTGGGGCATACGTAAATAACTAAAATTTTCCTAGCATCCTGGCCCAGTGATCTTCACCCTAAAGTGCCTTGAACGTCTGGCTATGTCAATCAGAGAGGTTAATGATTATTTCTGGAAACAGGCAAGTGTGTAAATACTTGGTCTACTTTCTTGATGGCTTGTATAAATTAAAATTTGTGGAAAAGGGTGTTAAAAATGAGGAAAATATGCCGAGAACACGCTAAAATAATAATTTTAGAGCTTTAGCGAGTCATTCTCTCTAGTTTGTCAAAACAGAGATCAAAAGGTAACTTGATCTGACTTTCCAATGCAGTTAGGTTTGTTGGTTACCAATGAACTATTTAATGTAACAAAGAAAGATGTAATATGAAGCAACAATTAAGAGCTGCTCCCTGGGTTCAGCAGTAGCAGTCATTTTACTCCTTCTTAGTAGCTGGTGCAGTGCTGTGTTTTTGACTTTCAGCCTGGGAACAGCGCTGATAACACCGATGTTTTT
>WYDI02023190.1:0-16011 GCA_009867235.2 Psittacus erithacus
AAGGCCAGGTTGGACAGAGCCTTGGGTGACATGGTTTAGTGTGAGGTGTCCCTGCCCATGGCAGAGGAGTTGGAACTAGATGATCTTCAGGTCCTTTCCAACCCTAACTATTCTGTGATTCTATGATTTTATAAAGATCAGATATTGGCTGGGTTAGTGATGGAGCCAAGGACCATGGAATTAGAACCATGGGAGGGCTGACAGGGATTCTGCCCTCACCAAGTAAGGAAAGCAGAGATTATTGCAAGGTCTACGCCAAGGGAGTATAGAAGGAAAAGGAGGAGCTTCCTGAAAATACCTTTAAAGTACCTGTGTTAAAGCTATTACTAAATCAGGCCAATGCACCAACTCTCCTCTCTTCACTCTCTTCTTCCCTACCTCTAGAACAGTCATATACTGTGAATTGTCTTTTTTAGCTTGAATATGAATAAAAGAGTGTGTAGACAAAGCTTAGAGAAACACTGGGGTGCTTTTTTCAGCCTACCACCTTTTCAGCCTACCATAATTCGAATCATTTCACTGGTCTTTTTATTCCTGATCTTTTTTTCATCCTGTTTCCCTGCAGCTGGTGTTGTTAGGGCCAGGGACTTTGGTGCCCTGACCCATTTTTTGTCATTAGCCCCCAAGTTTATCTCCAGAAAAAAGGCATAGCAGAATGAATTCCTTTATTCTGTTGCAAAAAGGTGGAAGCATTTACATACGGAGAGAAGGTAACTTTTCTAGGCAAAAGATATAAAAAATTGTCATTATTCTGTTCTCCAAAGGGATGCTGCTAGCATTATCTTTTCTAGTAAAAAATTATTTAAACATTACAGCAATACAACCTCCCATCCCCTCTAGTAGTAGTAGTAGTACTACATATATCAAATACATGTCTACTATCAAATGGCTTAGAGGACCAACATCAACAGCATTATTTCTTGCCTGCTGTAGGAGTGATTTTGTTTTCCTTATGCAACTGGTAGTGGACAGCACTTCTGAGACCACAGATATGTGGGCAGAGGTCTAAAATTTGTGTCAGTCTGACTGCTCATTTGTCACTAAATACAGGGCAACTTCTTTAGTAGGAATGGTGAGCAAGTTTCATATCAATTTCTGT
Organism: Psittacus erithacus; assembly: GCA_009867235.2. Lineage (NCBI taxonomy): Eukaryota > Metazoa > Chordata > Aves > Psittaciformes > Psittacidae > Psittacus > Psittacus erithacus. Next base: position 1,100 of record WYDI02023190.1, read on the forward strand.
GGGCCTAAGTTACCAGCAAATCAAAACTTTTCTGCACAGAACCCTCTTTGTCTTTTCCTACAGGAAATTAAAAAAAAAAAAAATACCTGTATCAGTCAAACAATATTTCAGCATGTGGGAAGTACTGTTTCCTCCATAGGAACAAAGCACGCTGCTGGTTTCTTCCAGGATGGACCACTGCGAAGTTCTCTGTGATGGTAATAGTGTAAGGCATTATGAATCTCTCCGGTCTCTTCCAAACCAAATCATTCTACAATCCTATGACCCTGTGATCTAGGCTAACTGGTTCGTCTAATGGAAATGAGAGTAGAAACTATTTCCCTTGGACATAGATTTTTTTTTTCTATCAAAGACATTGCTTTATTCGTTATTTCACTAAAATGGTGCTGAAATATTTTCTCCTTCAGAACATTATTTAGAGAAGATGATGAGGGTCTTTTGATATTGAATTACATGGTCATTTTGCTAAGATATTTGTAAATCTAGGCAGTTTGAACAGCAAAGATTTTAATATGATTTTTGAGTCATATGCCCTCATTAGTGTTGCTAATTAAGAAGTGATACTCATGTGAGATGTGTGAACAACGAAATAAACCCAAATATAGTGTATTTTATAAAAGGAATGTTTGGCAAACAAAAATAACAAATAAGGCCAGACCCTATTTAATCTCAGTCTTGTCTGATTGTCAACACATTGTCTGCTGTAAACAGTATTTGTGGAAAATTTTGAACTGTTTGCAGATCATCTACCCTGGTTTTGAAGATGCTGCTGGTTATGTGAAAGTATTTACTGTAGAGCTTGATTTAAATAATTTATTTTCATTGCCCATTGTCAATCTTCCAATAATTGCTTTTAGCAATTCACTGCTGCAGTATGTTATTAATAATGGAAATCTGCTGCCACTTTTTCTAACAGTATGTGAAAGCATTCTAACAATTTGAACAAGACTTAAATTAGGCTACAAAAAGTGGTAGGGTTCTAAAGAAATTGCAGTTCTCAGTAGAGAAAATTATTCTCTTGGTTTAAAGGATAAAAAAAAAATCTTGTTGCTGTCTGTAACTCAGTTTTTATTAAATTCTGTGTGGTTTCTGAAAGTTACAAAATCTTTCTCAGTATGGACTGAAGGGCAGTGTTATAATGTAATTAAGCTTTCATGGGAGATTTCAGTACCTTCGTGTACTGACCACAGATACAATCACAAAGGAGAAGAAGATGGAACAAACCTTTCCAAACCGGTCCATACATGACGCAGTAGTGTAAAGGTGGTGGTTCAATTCTTTTTTTTATTTTAGGCTCTGCTCATGGCCCTGAAATGTGGTACTCAGGCTTTGACTGACAGGTCCAGAGTTTGTAACATACAGCAGGAGAATTGGAAATTAGCAGAGAGATAGAAGATACGTGAGAATTCAACTGGGTCAAAAAGGGGGCAGGGAAGAGGAAGCAAGTCACAGAAGTCTTGTAGAACAGGTGGGAAACTCATTCTTAGCAGAAGAAATAAAGAGAGGTAAAGAGAAGGGAAAGCCTCAGAAGCAGTTATCACTGCCATGAATAATCTCTTCATTTGTTCACCTGTGGTTTTTTACTTTTACAAGGCCTTCTCAAGGTTTTGGGGTTTTTTTCTTTTCTTTCAGTGTGCTTCCTTTCCTCTTTACCATGACCTGGCTGTACTCCAGCTTTTCTTTTCATAAGTGAGCACAGTACAGTAAAATGAAGAACACTTTCTTGCTTTGTGGTCATCAGTCTTTTTGTATTCAGCCTTCAAAAACATCTAACTGTGTTCCTTTTTGTCTCTTCCCTGTCTTCTACACAAGTTACTTTTATATTTCTTACATATTATTCTCCAGACAACTTTCACAATCAATAGATCATGTCTAACTTTATTGCCATGCTTTACAATGGAGTTAACTAAACCTTGTTCTGAGCCCTTGACCCAGACACAGTGACTCAGCTTTTACTTACTCTGTTACTTCTACTTCAGAATATCCTCACAAAATCTCCCACATGCCAGGCCTAGCTGTTTGCCATTCTTTAACTTTCCAGTTTTACTGAGCTTTAAAGTCCAATCATGAAGCAAGTGGTTGTGCTAACTGTTGATAAATGCCAGAATTTTAAGGAGAATATGGAACAAAGTGGATGGACATTTTAACGGTTTCAGTTTTGGTAAATGGCATTTGAAAGCAAACCCAAAATACTAGTTAAAGACAGCTAAAACATAGTGTCATATGCCAAAAAGTATAGACAATTTTCCTCTGCATTAAAATTAAAGCAGAAAAAGAACTTTTTACAACTTTTAGCTTAAACACAGTTCTAGAGACTAACATCAAACACCTGAGTACCTTTTTCCCACAAAAGATAAATGGCTGTAGGGCTGTAGTTCAAGACACCTGATTCTGATGCCTAGCATCACTAGAGTGTCTAGAAAGAACACACAAAAGTTAGCACACATTGCTGGAGCACACATGTTTCTACCATCACCGACATTTGTACCTTCAGACTGGAGAAAGCCAGCAGATTGCCTTTCTACACCATCTTCCAGATACCACTTTGTTCTGTTTCAAATGCTACTAGCAGAAGGCAGCAGCAAAGCACACAAAAGCCTGCAGTTAAGCTGAGAGCCTCCTTACTGAAGGCTGCCACGCGTGGTTAACTCTTTATCACTGGTATGCAGGAAGATGGGACACATCTATAGATTACTGAACACATCAAAAACATGTCTGGCTTAGACAGTTCTGAAGCTACAGATGGTTAGAGCCTGGGACAGAAAATGGAGGAAATATGATGTGTTTGCCCTGTTTTCATGGCTCTTTCCTGGGCATCTGCTCTTTGACAGCTATCAGAGACAGCATGCTGAGATAGATGGTGAGATTCAATAAAATCTCTCTTATATTCTTATGATTTTAGTGAAACTCAGACAGAATAATCTGACTGTGAATTAACTGAGGAGAGAAGAGTTGAAGAGTGGAATAGCATTTAGAGCATATTTTAGACTTCTCTAATACAGACATTTACACCTGCCCTTGAAGGGCACAGACACATTCAGGCTTGATTCATTTGACCTACTTGAATGTTCTACTTTTGGCAACATCAGTTACAGCCTCAAGATACCTATTCCTCTCCATTGACCATGAAAGGAGCCCAGGGTAAGTAGCTCAGAGATAGACCTTTACGTTTCAGACATCAGTGTTACATTAATTCTATCTGGAGTATCTTTACAGTGATTTTGAATCATTTGAGTCATATTTTGAAAGAAAGAAAAATAGCTGCAAAACAAGTGAATCACTGATTTCCCCCACCCCAAAGAGCCGTGATTCAACCCACAGATGACACATACTACAAAATGAGGCAACACTTGCATTTAACAGTCGTATAGACAACAGGTCTAAATGCACACCAATTTTGTCCTGTGATGATTTTTTCTGCAATGGCCAACATTATGATAGGAACAGCAAGTAGAGACAATGTTAGACTAACATGTTCTATGATGGTCTAACTTTTAGAGTTACAATAGTCATAATTTCAGACACTGTCAAATACGTGTAATATGAATGATTTACTGCAAGATGTTGTCCCATATCACTCAGCTTCAGCGAATGAATGAGTTATGATACATCAGGACCAGCACAAACCAGTGGGCTTGGATCAGAAAGGAAGAGCAATTTTATAGGGACTGATCAAGTATCTCCATCTTCAAGCATCTCCATCTTCATACCTTTCAATAATTATCTCTAAAGCCTTGTCCCAAAGCAAGTGCCTTAAGAATAACAGATAGTACAAGATTAGATTGTACCCCCCTTGAGTACTATTGCATCCTTCAGCATTTTGTGGCAAATAAAATTCTGAACTCATTATCCACACATTGGGAAACCCTTACGGATTTCTCTGTGGACTTTCCCAGCCTTTCATTGGAGCCATATAAATTTTAATATGCAGTTAACATCAGGTACTTAATAGAGGTGCCTAGATTCCCCTTCTCTAGTTGGAGAGAGGATTTCTAGATTACTTAACTCAACACTACATATGACAGCATCTCAGAAAGGTAGAAATCATTCCTCTGGGCTATCTCTATTAGCTCTAGAAGAAGTCAGCATGGCGTGCTTAAATGAACACCTGGTGGGTTTTGATTGTCAGTGTTATGTGAGATGAGACTCTCAGTTTATTATGCCTTTCCATTAATGACTTATCCTGAGCTCCCAATTCAGACATCAAGAGCTTCCAGTTCAAAAATATGATCTTTAAAAGACAATTGCTGTGTGCACATGATTAAGGAGCAGTAATTTCTGTTGGTTCATCTGACAACTTTTCCAAGCGATGCTTAAGACATCAAATTTCACCTTAATACACATAGATCACATTTCTATGAAGCCTGTTTCCAGTGTTTGAACACCCTCTTAGTAAAGAAATGCTTCCTAATGTCCAATCTAAACCTCCCCTGTGCAGTTTTGAAGCATTCCCTCTTGTCCTATCACTGGGTCAGCACCTCCCTCCCTTCTTCCCTTCCTCAGGAAGCTGTGGAGGGCAGTGAGGTCATCCATTAGCCTCATTTTCTCCAAGCCCAAAGTCCGTAGTTGCTCCTCAGAAGACATGCCTTTCAGCCCTTTCACCGGCTCAAAGGTTGTCCCTTCCAGCCCTTTCACCAGCTTTGTTTCCCTCCTCTGAAAGCATTCAAGGACTTTCACGTCCTTCTTAAACTGTGGGGCTCACAACTACACACAGTGCTGAAGGAGAGGCCACACTGAATGGAGTGGGATAATCTCCTGTTTTGATCGTCTGGTTATACTGTGTTTGATGTGCCACAGATGCCATTTGCCTTCTTGACTGCCAGGGCACACTGCTGCCACACTGCTGCCACACTGCTGTCGACCAGCAGCTTCAGACTCTTTTCTGCAGAGCTGCTCTCCAGCCACTTCTCTCCCAGTTTACATTGTGCTCAGCATTACTCCATCCTAGGTGCAGAATCCAGCATTCAGACCTGTTAAAATTCATTCCATTAATTATTGCCTGTTTTATTCCTGATAGATAAACTCCAACTGTAAAAATAGGTATGGGACACTTCCTCTGTATGCACTTACAATGCAAAATCCAAAAGTCATAATATTTAAAAATATGGCCTTGGTTTCATCTCAACTGGAACATTCCAGCTTTTTAAAAAATATTTGGAAGAATGGTCCTTCATTAGAAGAATCCACCAATATATCTTGGAGTTTTAGACCAAGTTGTTACCAAGTTGAAGAAATCAACTTTCTATGAAACCTTTTCAGGAAAAAACACTTTTCATTTGCCATATGTGTGAAAAAAAATATAAGCAGTTTGAATTTAGAAACAACTGATTTACACACACTGTAGAAGTCATGTCTTAGACTCAAAAATAATAACTGAATTTTTTGTTATTAGAAAGGTAAGGAGGCCAAAAGGAATGAAGGAAAGAAGGAAACAAGACAAATATTTTTTCAAAATGAAGCTGACATGCTTAACTACAGGATTTATGAAGAGCACTGACAATGATTAAGGCATTTCACCATAAACCTGTGGTACAAAATGGATCCTCACTCCAGATTCATGCCAAAGGCAAGTTAACTCAGCTGTCATATAATCATCCAGGCTGAAATTGAGGGAGCCAAGGGAGCTAATCCTGATGCTGGCCATACTGCTGCCTTTGGCTACAGAAACGAGAACGTCCTCACAATGCTACTCATACAGGCTTGCATAGATCTCCGGCCCCTTTTGATAAAAGATCATATTCTTATGCATGGGGATGATTTTGCCCAAACGTCTGGGCTTCAACTGCACACTAGGAATATTGATAGCTGTTAAGAGGACAGTTTTGGTAGACATGTGGTATACTCAGAACCCTTTCCCATGGAATATTGGCAGGAAATTTAATATTTTCCTCTTAAAACACTGAGTATGGATCGTATTTTTATAATCTCTGGATATGTGCCTGTCCCTGAAAGAGGGAAGGATGTTCTCTTTATTTTATTTGGATTTCAAATGGCTGCATCTTTACAGATATACTAAAGTCCCAGGGTCTGTTCTCTGACTTTGAGATCACCAGAGACAGTCTTGCCAAATCTTTTTAAAACACAGTGACAACACCTAAACCATCTGCTAAGAATGATCTAGCCCCTGCTAACTCTTGACCATGCCTAGAGACAGCTAGCTGGATCAGGCCAAAATGGTTCATTAATAATTAAACAGTACAGATGAACAAGTTCCAGTGTTTAGGAACAAACCCTGGCTCTGTTTAGTGTATTGGCACAGGTGCCAAATATAACCCAGAAAGGCCAAATAAAATAGTTTCAAAGGCATGAGAAAAAAAGGAAGTACTTTTCTTTGTTCTTATGTATGCGTAACTAAACACAATCTTCTCACACTCAATATATTTTCTCAATGACTGCCTCCTAGCTTGAAGACCTGTAGGAATGAAGATTAACAAGGTTATACAGCACTACGCTGAAATTTCCTCACCACCTTGAGAAGCCACCCACAGTGATATGTGAATTACTAATCCACAGCTCAACATCATCCATAAGGGAATTCGGCATAGTAACAGTTGCTATCAACAAAACTAATGTTTCCAGGTGCATCTGGGAGCCCATCACCTTATTCCTAGGCACTTCCTCTAGATGGAAAAGAAGCTAAAGGTAGATACAATACATCTAGAGAAAGACCCCAGAAAAGAACATGAGAAATAACAGATTTGTCCACTGTCTGATTCTTAGCTATCTGACATGTAACAATAAACATGTTTGCATTGTTTGTGGAACAGCTATGGTTCTTGATGACATTTTTACCAAAAGTCATTCTATTGTAATATGAGTGCTTTCAACCCTTGGATCGCAAATTATAGGCTCTGACAGTGTTACTGTTTACTACTTCTTCTGCAACAGCAGAGAAAGGCCTTAACAAGGTAACAATTCACTGTGAGAACTTCTGTAGAGATGTAAAGTTAGTTATAGCCCACTCTATCAAAGGATCTGCAGTCAAGCGTATTGTAAGATTTTTTTTCTTTATATATAAAGCTGTTCTGCTCTTTCATAACAGCCCACTGTCTCATGTATCTTAAGATATGAATTTCAGGCGACCTTCCATGGCTCGAAGTGGAGAAGGAGGGAGGAGGAGGAGGAGAAGAAGGCGAAGAAGAAGGTGAAGGAGAAGGAGAAGGTGAAGATGAAGGAAAAGGAGAAGGAGGAGGAGAAAGAGAAGGGGAAGAAGAAGGAGAAGGAGAAGGGAAAAGAGCTTTATCTGCTTAGTTTTTATCAACCGTGTGAGGATGGTTTCAGATTAATTTAGATACCTCAGTGATACGTGGCCTATGTAAGCCAAGCTTCTACCTTTCTTTTGCTCTTAGTAGAGAGGGCAAGGTGGCTCCAAATGTGAACCATCCCATCTCTTCCAGCCACCTGTATTAGGAATGACCAAGTCAGCTCTTGGAGGTGTCTCGCTCTCGCTGTTGAATCTCTCCATAAAGTTCATCTAGCTAATTTCCTTAGATTAGAGCTCAAAATCCATTATAGAGCACAAAATGGTAACTGTGGTATCTTACAAGGTGTAAGACATCTGTCTGGAGCTAGCAAATGTTACACAACTTAATTGTACATTCACCTTTCTGGACTGGCAGCTGAAAACCAAGTGGGCAAAGACTAGTGTAGACTCAGTGCTCCCAAAGGTGAGTGAAATCATTCCCACTGTTACAGCTAGATGTAATAAATTCCACCCCATTGTCTAACCTATGTGTTTTGATAGCAGTTGCAGGAAAGCTGAACCAGGCTGAATCACCCCACATTTTCATTACCTAGTTTACTAAAATCCGCACAACAAATAAATTGCATATATAGAAAGTTGTCTCCTAATAACACTTTATCATTCTGCATGTTAATTCATCCTCTGAAACATGAGAATAATTGCTTCTCTCTTGATTTTGAAGTCTTTTGGGTAGTGAAGACATTTTTTTCTCTATGTCTGTGTACAGCAGCATGCACAGCAGACACCTGATTTCACCTGGGACCTTGTAGACTGCTGAGTGGCATGCATTTAAAACAAAAAATATCATGCATTACTTAAATTCTTTAAGACCTTGTGGATTCCATACTGCACTGAAATTTCTCAGTCCAGAATTTTCAAAGATGTTAAAAATATCATTGTCTGGGAGATATGGCTATTTTTTAATTTATTTATCTGTTTTTACTTCTAGAGCTGTGGTAGCTTGAGACATTGTGATTTTGCAGCTTCAAAAAAAATGAGGCTGCCTTTCTTGGTGTATTATTGTCCTTGATATGGACTGGCTGGCAGTCAGTACATTAGGAAAAATATATATATATACATATCTTAAAGAAATAACCACAGAAACTGATGATACTCTGGCAGTAAAGTATGATCCGTCACCTGAGCCATGCCATTTTAGAAGCTTCATGCATTAAACATAATGGAAGGGAGTAGTACAGCTCCGGTTCAATATGTGACTTGTGAGCTATCACAGGGCTTCTGACTCAGTATTACTAAGAAATGTTCACTGACTGTCACTGCAAAGGTATGCTAGGGAGATTCTCTAAGGACCAATTAATGGGAATGGAAGAAAATTCTGGTAGATTGGTTGCCAGTGGGAGGAAAGCGAGTGGAGAATGGTGAAGAATAATGTATGTTTGCAATTTACTTATTAACCCTATGAAAAAAAAAAAAGAAGCAACACATGCCAAATGAAATAACAAAAGATCTTAGCAGCATTTGTAAATACCATTTTAATTATTTAAGTTGAATGTGAATAGAAAGCTGCTTTTTTTTTTTTTTTTTTTAGGTACACTGTTGCTAATCAACTCAATAACCTTATTTTATGTCATAAAACCACAGTATTCTGCCACAGAGGAACCTCACTGCTGCATTTTCTTAAAGCTTGTATTCTTTAACCACAGCTGAAATAATGGCATCTTAACTCTGGCAAGGTCATGTACAGGTTTATTATTTGTCTCTTTTCCTTTCTGTTCATTTGTTTGGTTTTCCACTTGTATATCAATTTCTTTTACCTGAAGATCTCCAACCACAATACAAAAACTCATTAATTAAGCCTCACATTACTACGTATGGAGTAGGACTCCGGTGACAAAATTCACCCGGTGCTGCATTGCTGTATTTCAGTTTGAAGCCAAAGTATTTTTGAGTAATTGTTGCACAAATTTGGTTAGTGCTGTACATTTTCTCTTCTGTTTCCATTTATGAAGTTGGTGTTGCACCTCTTAAAAACTCATAACCAATTTATTCTAAATCTTTGGCTGATGTGCACTTTGAAATGGAAAAGGAGCTTTTTATTTCAAGCTTCTCTATTTTCAGAAAGTAATCTAGCTAGCCTAATTCTGATTGAGAAAGGTAAGTTGTCAGAACAAAACACCTTGCTTTTGGAAATGGCAATCCAAATTCTTTCAGCTGTACCTGTGCAAACCACTTTTTCTCATTAGAGCTTAGGTCCTGATACGATCAAGAACATAAGCATGATCTTAGCTACGATAATCTAATTTTTCAAGTCCAGAAGAATTCTTATTATCATTTTATCAGGTGAATAGGATTGAAGATTAAGAATTTTAATGAATTACTGCTGTAATGTGGCCAGTAGTCTAACAGAGTAATTAAGCACAAGGCTTATTTTGAATTCTAGCATGTAAATCTGGCCTGGTTTACAAATGTTCCATTGTCACTATGACTGGTTTCACTCAATTCCTAGTCACAGTCACAAGCAAGGCAGAAAGTGAGATGGGTTTGGCATTTGCTCCCTTAGGAAACGCTTGCTCTGCTTATGCCTGCAGCCTGCTGTGATAGTGGAAAGGAAAAAGGATGGATCTGCTGCAGTTTCCATCAGCTAGGGAATGACCCACGAGATTGTTGTGGGTTTTTTGTCAGTATAAACTTCCTTTCAGTTAATGTGAGAGATATGAAACTGATGACTTACCAAGTTAAGGGATGAGGATGAATTCAGCTATGAAATCAGTTTTCCCTATTTAACTGGCAAAAAGTGTAGTGGGAAAGTATGTGTGCATATGCATGCATGTGTGAGTTTTCCCCTCTTGGGAATTACAGTCAAAGAACACAATTACTAGACAGGATTCATCAGGGAAAATAGGTGTTCCTCAGATATTCACAAACGTTATGAATTCTACTCTTGCAATAAAAAACATGCTTAACAGTAAATTAAATGTGGAATGAAACTGATTTCACTCCTAAGTAGTTACTAAACTTCAACTTTGTCTATTAATTTAAAATATATGAGGGGAAAAAAAAAAAAAAGTTGCTGTTATTTAGCCTTCTTTATTCCTTTTTTGTACTCCTATAAATATGGCATTTATATGGATATGAGTTCTAAGATTAGGAGTTCCAAAAAGTAAAGAAATGGTTTCTACAACCCTTGTTGGTGAAAAGTGACACAGTCTTTATGATTCTCAAGTAATAGTTGCAACAAAAGGACCAAAAAGAAGAGTTCTTACCTGGTAGGAGATACATGTAAGCCTGGCCACCATACTATGGCTGACATCGAAATCTAATATTTTAGGTCTTCTCCATTTTTCCCATCCTAGACTATAAAAATTCTTCCAAGGCAGTTTTTTCTCCCTGGTTTCAAGAAGTTAGGATTTCAGTCTAATGGAAGAGACAAAAGGAAAGACTAGAATTACTAAGTGGTTGCACCAACTACTACAGGTGACCCTGAGACAGATCTCCAAGGGTATCAGCAGTAACGACAGACCTGTACCCTAAGTGGTGATCACACAATCACAGAATCACAGCATGGTTTGGGTTGGAAGGGAGCTTAAAGATCATCTAGTTCCAACCCCCCTGCCATGGACAGGCACACCTTCCACTAGACCAGGTTGCTCAAAGTCCTGTTCAGCCTGGCCTTGAACAGTGATGGGGCATCCACAGCTTCTGTGGGCAAGCTGTTCCAGTGCCTCACCATCTTCACAGTAAATAATCTGTGCCTGATATCCACTTGATCCACCATGCCTGATCCATCTTCTTTCAGATTAAAGCCATTCCCCCTTCTCTTACCCTTACATGCTCTTATAAAAAGCCCCTCTCCAGCTTTTTTTATAGGCCCCTTTGGGCACTGGAAGGCTTTTATGAGGTCTCCACGAAGCCTTCTATGAGGTCCCCATGAAGCCTTCTCTTCTTCAAGCTGAACAAACCCAATTCTCTCAGCCCATCTCCAGAGGACAGATGCTCCAGCTCACTGAGCATCTCTGTGACATACTCTGGACTCGCTACAACATGTCCACATCTTTCTTACGTTGGGAGCCCCAGAGCTGAACACAATGATCTCAGTGAATTACATTGAACTGAGACCATTTATGAGATGAGGTCCGATGACCAGCAAAGGACCCATGGATGCAAAATTACAAATGATAATTAGAATGGGAATATCCATTACAAAGGTAAAGTTGAACTGTGGTTTCCTAAATCCAACTGCTTCTATTTAACCACAGCATCATTTGTTTTACTTTCTGGTAGTGCAACGGCTGTCCAGTTGTCTTAATGTAATTCCAAAGCAATGCAGAAGTGAGCCAGGACTGCTATAAAACACCCCTGAGTAATTTAATGTACTAAGTAGTATTACAAATGAGAGACATAGTCAGTCCAAGGAACTCTTTCTAGAGGTCTTTAGATGCTTTATAAAAAACATAATTGCATAATAACTCTGCAACTTCCCCACATCAATGAATCAAAGCCAAAAACTTGAGGAGAATTTCTCTTGAAATAGAATATTAAATCACTCAATTGAAATGGTGCCATAATCTATTTGTTTGGCAAATGAAAAGCAGTTGGCAGTCATCTGCAAGAAGAAGGAACATGAAGTACCAACAAGCAGTGAAAAGAACAATTAAGAGCAGACGAAGTGGGGGAAAGTTTGTATTTGCAGCTTCCAAAATATAAAATTACCCCTTTAAACAGAGCTGTTTGAAAGTCAGATGTTTTGTTTCGTCTAGGCAAGTATGTGGGATGACTTTAGAGTTATTGGAGAGACAGGCATCTTCAAGGGCCAATTCACCCAAGCCGAAGCAGATGCCTAATGTAGATGAGAAGCAGAAAAACATTCACAGCATTCATTTACGCTGGTGTAAAACTTAGAGGCAGTATGGAGCAGGCCACGTGGAGTCATTTCTAGTTCCTTTAACCACCAAAAATATCTTTTAGTAAATTGCTGAAAAGGATTCAGCCAAGGGGGAAATCTAAGAGTAGTCAAGAGCATGGCCCTGATGGTGTCCAAGATAATTCTTGTTGTCTGCTTACAGCTACATGCAACTGACTGATAACAAAACACATAACATTCTGCTTTCTGGCACAAAAGTTGTCAAGCATCGCTAAAGATCAAGTCTGTAGAAATCTGACCAAGCAGATTATTTCCTTTGGGGTATTTACTTGAGGTCTGAGGATATGAAGAAATGCTGAAGGGATATGAGTCGCGTATCAATATTCATTGAAACAGATGACCAGTATAGCAGATGAGGTACTTAAGATGAGCAACCATATACATAAAGCTTCTGATAATTTATGGTCACTAGAAGTCTAACTCCTCCAGAGAGGTAAAGGAATTGAATAAACAAGAAAATTACCAGAGGTTTATCATTTTCCTTATTGTGCATAGCCTCTTTTCTCATCAATATCTTCCTAAATAGTAGGATATGTCCCCAGCATGGGCAGTAAGACATGTGGCCTTATTTAGAGCATTTTATACACATGCAAGCGTGCACACACACGCAGACAGACCTTGGGGAGAAAAAGAAAACCATACTTCCTCACATGTCCAGAGATCTCCTCTACCCATACCTTCATGTGAACCTTTAGCCATGCAATGAAGAAGATCCTAGGTCATAACATCTGTATTCAGACCAAAAGGGCAGAAATGGTAGGATTTGTTTTCTTTCTAAGGCAACACCTGTGTGGGAAAAAACACAACAGTGACTGTGTCTTGTTTCATTTCTTAACTCCAAAGGATTAAATACAACTGCCTGCTTCACTTCTTGCCTGACATCCAGATGTCGGGTGTATGGATTATCTGTGCCTGGAGATATCATACACTCTTCTGTCCTGTCAGACCCCAGATACATAGGTTATCTGATAGTGGCAAATGATAATCCTGACTCATTGTCTCTTCTCTGTCCTTTATTCCTTCAGCTCCTGGGGAAGGGAAATTTCTTTACTTCATTGTAGATGCAGCATGACCTAGAGATATACTGCCTTTGTGTTCCCACTGCAGAGTGCTACCAAGTTGGTGAGATAGGACTACCAGAATATGGTAACCCAAAAAGGCTCATTTAATTAAGAGCAAACAATGCAAAGAGACTGATTGCCACTTTCCAAAACTAAAATCTGAGAGGTTCTTCAAAGACAAAACAGAAAGGAGGGAAAATAGAAGAAATTTTGTCTGTGAAGTCAGTGTCCATTGAGAACATGTCAGCCATGGCAACTCTGAAATTAAGCCCTGCTACCTATGGACAGGTTTGTAAAAGGAAGAAAAGGTTGCTCACCTGCAAGTTGTCCATATGAGAAAACTAACTGTCAAACCAAATGTAGAATTTTTGGCTAAAATATGAGTGGCTGGATGGGACAAAATGGTGAAGTTGTGCATATACCATAGGAATCTGATATAGGCAAGAGAGTGCTGAGCATTATGAATATTGTGGAAGTGGTATCAGAATCATCCTATTCATGCCAGATGCCACCTCTAAGCTGATGGAGGACATGAAAGCTGAAGACGCAAGAGAGAAACAGACACTGTTGTAACAGGCATCTTTAAGATGATAAACTTAAAGGACAGAGCCTTGGGTGACATGGTTTAGTGTGAGGTGCCCCTGCCCGTGGCAGGTGGTTTGGAACTTGATGATCTTAAGGTCTTTTCTAACCCTAACTATTCTAACTAAAATGTGAAGTTGGTTTAGTTTTGTTTTTTGTTGAGGCTTTGGTTTTGGCTTTTTGTCTTTTTTTTTTTCTCAGAAAGTTGACAACAAAAATTTCTAGTAGATTACGTTCTGAGCAGGTATGCAAGAAGTCGTTTAAGCTTTACACATATAAATCTGATAGTTAATGGGTTTGAACTGATCATAAATTCTCTAAATATTCCAGAAAGGAAAGGAATGCTAGGCAGCGTGAGCTGGAGAAAGAAAATGAACTCTCTAGACCTCTCCTAGGCAGATATGTGTGAAATATGAGTATGAACACCAGTGTACACTGACATGAATTTCAGATGTGTTGTGATACTTTGAACTGGAGCAAGGATATTTAAAGCCATATATGAGGTGTTGGCTTCAAAGATAATCAGATTTCATAGTCTTTTGAGCCAAGAGGATTTTGACCTTTATATGCATTTTAGACAGCTCCAAAACTTTAATGTTATGACTCTTCATATAATGGACAGATTGAGATCCAGAATTTTTCACCTAATTAGGACTGCTTTGCTTTCAGATTACGAATCCTTGTTAATGAATAGGACTTGAGGCTTAATGATGGTTTGAAACTCAAAATCCAGTGACCATCCTATAACTAATGCAAAGGAAACCTCCAGTATTAGAAAGCATAGCTCCTAAGACTATAAACATGACTACCTTTAAAGAGCAAATAAAATCATATTGTTAGGATTCAGCCTGCTTTATAAACACATGATTTATAAACATGATTCCCTAAGACCTATAAACAGATTAAAGATTATAAGCATAGCATGATTTTGCACTTGCAACTCAGAAAGCCAACCATATCCTGGGCTGCATCAAAAGGAGCGTGGCCAGCAGGTCGAAGGAAATGGTTCTGCCCCTCCACTCTGCTCTCGTGAGACCTCACTTGGAGCACTGTGTGCAGTTCTGGTATCCTCAACATAAAAAGGACATGGAACTGTTGGAACAAGTCCAGAGGAGGGCCACAAGGATGATCAGGGGACTGGAGC
>WYDI02023191.1:0-53533 GCA_009867235.2 Psittacus erithacus
CCCTTCCCTCCCCTCCGGAGTTGTGGTTCTGCTGCTGTACATGGGCTGCAAATGCTGCTCCCTGGGCTTTCTGGGTTTCGCACACTGATATGGAAACTCAGATGTTCACTACAGCTTGGAAGAGGAAAGAACCAGCAGCCACACTGACTAACGGTCCGCACAAGTAAAAGATGAGCATTTCCTTCACAAGTATCCCAAGGAAGAGAGATGCAAAGCCATACTCCACCAGGCAATGTGTAACCCCAAACATGGCGATATGCATTCAGATGAAGTAAGATTAAATTAAGTAAGTACATCTGTATCATACACAGCAAACAGGCTCTTCATGGTGGACTACAGTCATCATTCCAGAGAACATAATTTTCCCTGTGCCTGTTGTCCTTCTAGCCTGCAAAGCTTTCATGTGGTGCCTGAGACCCCTCCAGATCCCTTAAGAGACTCGGATTGCTTCATTTCCTCTGCCACATGAAGTGTAGGATAGACTCAAAAGGATAAAGGAGCACAGTCTCTGTGGTTAAGTCTGTAGATGGTGTCTTAAGAGAAACGGGCTCATTTCCTGGTTTTACCACTAATTGGGTGTGGTGGGGAAGAAGCTGCTTGGGTATTCTGAGTTTTTAGTGCCTTGTGTGTTAACCAGAGAAAGGGGCCTCTCCTTCCCTTCATCCTTTGTGTCTTTCCCTCTTAACTGGAAAACCTCTGGGATGAGAAAATTTCTTTTGCATTGCATATTCACACCAAGCAAACAAGGGCCTCCCATAACGCTAATAGTAATTTGGATACGTTTAAAAACCAGTTATCCATTGTTAACGTCCCCATAACCAGTCACGGTTGTCATAAGTAACATCGGTTGGCATTATCCTCTCAGATGCTTTCCTATTCGCAGGAGCAGCCCTAAATAAAGTTAATCATCCTTGACAGGACAAAACGGCTGTAACCACAAGGTGTCCCCCTTCCCCATGATTTCAGGAGATCTGGGCCACCCCACTGAAACCCATCATTTATTGTACATTTGTAGTGAAATGCTGCTTGTAATTCTGGTCTCCAGTGATGGACTCTTTGCCTTCCCTCTAAGCAATATAGTAGTGGCAAAAGCATGGCCCTTAGCATAGTCCTGGCATGAGAATGACAGAGGTTAATGTACAATCACAAGCTCATATCCCACAGAGTGAGAACATCAGCTGCAGAGTGCTAAACGTATATGCTTTCAAAATGTTGAAGATCTGATTCTTTTCTCTGACGAGATGCGCTTTGTTTGTGAAGCAGACAGCCTGGTATGTTACACGCTGAAAAGACAGTCTTGCAAAGTGATGAAGGTAGTGCAACTTTTCAAGCATTCAAGCAATGATTGTAGTTGTTTACAAAGGCAGTTCAGAGGATTTAATTCCTCCTCAATCTGTGCATGGATTTCTGGGATTTGCTTCTTTTTGCACAGAAGAAATAGTTCTCCATTGAAGTGCAATTCTTTAATTAAAAACAGAGGTGGGGGAGGGAGAGGAAAATGCAAAATAACCCAAGCTCGCAATCCTGACAGGGGCTTCATGTCCTAATTTTTCTGTCCTGATTGCCAGAGCACAGCCCCGGCTTATGTGCAGGCTCAAGTCTCTGTTTGGCCTAATGGATAAATTCTGTCTTTCTGAATTTCTCTGAGTCAGGCAACATGGGGTGCTGAGCCTGGGTTTCTAACGAGCCAGACCCAGAAGTGCAGGAGACCAAATCTCCCCCTGCCCCTTAACACATCTTTTCCTCTTTAGAATATCCTCTTCATATCCTTTAAAATATCCTCTTCATATCCTTTAAAATATCCTTTATTCTTTACCTCCAGCAAAATCAGACTTTATATGCTTCAAAAAGCTCCGATTAGCTCCAAGTGTTTTTGCAATCACAATGGACATAAATAACGTTTACCCTGAGGGCTGCAAGACTTGGAGAAAGGGAGAAAGCAGGATGCACAGGGTGCATGAGGTGTATGGAGAAGGCCTCTGGCAACGGGATATGTATGTTTAATTTACCACATGAGGGCACTGTAGAAATTAATAATAAGGAGCGGACTTTGAGAATTGCGATAAAAAGATCATTTTACGGAAAAAAAGCACAGAAAAAAATATGGAAAAAGGTGGAAAACAGACTCTGCTCATGCTGATCGAATGAAAAGGAGAAACAATCTAGGAGAAGAGATACACATGTCTCCCTGTACGAACTGAAACACAATATTCTGGTGGCAATATTTTCTTCTGACATTGAGAAGAACGACAACCAGATCAATATCCATGAACACTGAAGCCTTTTAGGTCACTAGGAAACTTTTCTGCATTATTTTAATGTGACGATTCATATGTCCAGGGCTGACAAATCTATTTCTTGTGGTATAAATAAGTATTTTTTCCTGTTTGCAGGAATGTACAGATCATTCAATTAAATAAATTGATTATCAATGGCTATTCCTTACTGTTTCTCTGAGTGGAGAGTCTTAGCGTGAGATTCATTTCATGGTATTCCAGCAAGCTCACCGACATGCAATCTACTGGGCTCCCTCCACAGCTCGTGGAGAGAACACGAGATTTTAAAGAATGGCTTAATCATGCGGAAACAGGCTGCAAGTTCTAACTTTACACATTTTTAGGAGTAATGGTGTTAACTGCAGGGATTTAAACAAACATATTTACTAGATATTTGCAAGTAAATTATTCCTCTCACAGCTGCATGGTAGGTATCTTGACTGCTATCTGCATAGTATTTCTGATCATAAAACAAGTATTCATACCTGTGTGACGCATAAACTGGGGATTGGTATTGGGAAAATCAGAGCAGATTTTTTCCCCCAGGTCATGCTAAGTTTTGTGCCTGCACTGGAAGCTCATATTACAAAATTTAACATGGTAGATATAACTAGAATAGCTTTTTGAAACCAGAGTTCACACAGAAAGCTTTGGTATAAAAGAATTATTTTATTATTGTTCCCCAAAAAATAATACAAAAAATAAATTCCAGTGTAGCAAATTTCCAGAGGAGGGAAATACAAAGTTCTTTCATGAAGTTCAGATTTGGCATAAGATATAAATACTGGGACTAGCAACAGTAACTGAATTTCATCCTGCTCCTCTCCCCACACAGATATAAATTAATAAAAATAGAAAGAAGGCAAATTGTAGTTTGGACTAGAAAGAAAAAAATTCTATTTTTCCTGAAGTTTTTATTGTACTACTCCTAGAGTTATACTGGAAAACAGAAAGGGTGAAGCCATGGTCTTACTGAAATCAACTGTAGTATTTCACTTAGTGTGAGGTTTTCACTCTAGTATCACGCAAAGAAAAGGTAAATTTGGTCGGAGAGTATGGAATGAACAAGTCAACCAGCATATTTTGTGCTTGTTCCATCAACATATCATGGCACTGTATAGACCCATGCAGTAAATGCTGAGTGACATTCCCTGAAATGCTCAGATGGGCGTCCTTGGAGATACGAAAAATGAATCGCTGACATTTGAATAATTGAATTTTTCTCAATCTGTATAATTTAACTTTGCTTGTTTGGGAGCATCACTAATCCTAAATCATAAATGTTCAGGATTTTATCGCTGGAGTTTATTTATACAAATGTCACAGGCTTGGCACACCATTGCTGGGTTTTAATTAAATCAGTGTCATGACCTTTTGCAGGAACATACTGAAACTGGACCAAAGACCAAGATAGTAAGCATCATATTCAAGTAAACCAAATCCAAATGAATATAACAAAACTGATACCAGATGAAAAGCTGCATTGAGTGAGTTGAGGTAAAAATAGCCACAGAATTTGTATTATGTATATAGTTTAAAAAACAGTGGAGAACTGTGTCAGATCTTTAGCTCCTTTTGTTCAGAGGATACATTTGTGTTCATTTCCAAAAGACATTTTCCCTGCTAAAATCCTACAGCACTGTAAAAATACATTGAAGCTGCAATAATTCTGGTGTTAATAAAGATAGCATTATATTAGGAAATCATTGCACAAACCAGCCTGATTCTCAGGGGGGCAGGTAAAGATGTGGGGAGAAAGTAGTTTTAAATAATCCTTTTTCCCTCTCTCCTAGATTCTAACCTGCCTCTTAACCACTCCTCAGCCATCTAGAGGAGTCTTGGCCTCATGCTTTCCAGCACTCAGCATTTTCCAGCAGGTGCTGGGGTGCAAAACAAGGAAGAGCATTCCAAACTCTTTACATTAGAGACACATAGACCTGTTGGATGGGTCCAGAGGGGGTCAATGAAAATGATTAGAGGGCTGGAACACCTTGTCTTTGAGGAAACGCTGAGAGAGTTGGGGATGCTTTGGAGAAGACCTTATTGTGGCCTTTCCATGCTTCAAGGGGCTTATAATTAAAATGAGGACAAACTTTTTACTAAGGCCTATAGCAATAGGACTTGGGGTAATGGCTTTATACTAAAAGAGGGGGGATTCAGGCTGAAACTACGAAATAATTTTTTTATGCAGAGGATGATGAAACACTGGCAAAGGTTTCCCAAAGAAGTGGCAGATGCCCCATCCCTGGCAACATTCAAGGCCAGGTTGGATGGGGCTCTGAGAAACCTGCTCTAGTTGAAGATGTCCCTGCTTATTGCAGGCATGATTGGACTAGGTGACCTTTAAAGGTCCCTTCCAACCCAAACTATTCCATGATTCTATGATTGGGAATTCATCAGTGGAAGGGCAGAGAGTGTGCATGTATGCATGAGCACACGCCTGATGAGGGGCAAGACTAGTCTTATTCCAGCTATTTGAACAGCATAAGGTAGGCAAGGATGTGTTGAAAACAATCGCAATGGCTACAAAAAAGTTTATCAGTGGTACCGCTAGCGGGTGAAGCCAAGCAAGAGTCCAGGTGAGGACCCAAGGTCTATCTAACCTTAACGGAACCAGTACGGGTTTTAGCATCAGGGCCTCATACTGTCAAGGATGACTTAAGTTACTAAAAAAACTCCAGCTGCTGATACACTGATACTTGCTCACAGTTTATTTTACTTTAGGCTTCATTAGCTGAAAAAGGCATCTAGATATCTACATATAGACACCAAATTTAGGAGTCTTAACCTGGAGCTAAATACCCTGGTGTGCATTGCCAAACTGGAGGTTGTTAGCTCCCTCCAGAGAAGAAGGATGCTAGGCCAAATATGCTGAGGTTTGGCCTTCTGCCTTTTTATCTTAAGAGAGAATTGTTTCCTATCACACAGTTGTAAATACAGTTGCGGCGTAAGTACTATTTGGTTTCTCTAACAAAGATGGAAACACACTGAGCTAAGCTTGGTCTCAGAGTCTAAGCGGCTGAATGTCTGCACAACTGTACTAATGACCTGTTTGCACAATCCCATTACATCTATGATTTAACATACATGATACTGCTCCCTTTTAAGCTCTGTATTATTGCCATACAGTATCTAGCATAAGCAGGGTCACAGGCAGCTTTTGGGAGGCTGAAATGCTGAAATACTCAATTAAATTCTGTTAGTACTTCAGACACAAACCCAAACCCAAAGTCACACAATTATTCTTCCCCACCACCACTATGTCTCAGGGCACACCACATCCCAATCTAACTTTATTTGCATCATCCTATCTCCCAGGATAACTTACTCTGAAAGAAATCTCTCTTCTAATGTGCGCCTCACAAACTACTCACCCTTTCCTGAACCAAGACACTCCATACCTGTTAAGACAGTGATTAGGATGAGGTACACTAAGAACATCACAAGACAGGGTCTCCTATCTTACGAGTGGGCAGATCCCTTTTCTTCCCACTGCTTTTAGCTGTTAAAAGTTGTTAGTTTAAGAAAAACAACTTTAGGAAAAAATAGTTTTAGTCATATAAAGTTTATTTACTTAGTAAAGCTATATTACAATATATACAGTTTCTATTTACATATACACCTTTCTAAGATATAAAGCACCATATGATACAGCTAGCACTTTAGAGGAATTTACAGAAATTTTGTATCTAGTTACATCTACAGACACACATTGGTTTGAACGCTGACCTCAGTGCGTTTTGGATTAGATTGCTAGTGAAGCTACCAAAGAGAAATTGCTGTCAGCTATCAATCTGCTATACTTCGGGATAAGAGACCTTAGCTGCATTATTGCAGGGGCTATGTGCAAACTTAATCCTCAGAGGAAGTTGGAGGTATAGATAAAAGGTATTTTATAAGATGCAAGTATGCAACACTTTCATCAGTAAGATTTTTACTGTCATCAGAAACAGAGTTTCACTAGAATGGGGGAAAAAGCCCCCACTGCATAACTGTTTATATGCATTATGCAAAGTGAAGTTAAGAACCCAGAAGCTTATGTGATACGGTATCATGTATTCCCCAAGGAATCCATTTACTCTTAAAGAGCCCAGTCTTACAGCTACTGAAACTCCAGGCGTGATCCCCTTAACTCTAGGAGATAAAGTCTAGCTGTTAGTTTTGCAATCTTTATGCCACCGTCAAGAAAAGAAGAAGGCTCTGTCCAAGGTACAACATTTCCTTCAAATCAACAAAAGACATTTGGAGGGAGAAAATGTAACATGAGGTATTTAATAAACTACAGGAAAACCAAAAGAGCCTAGACTGTTTTGAAAGACATCTCAGATATTTTATGTATGCAACTGTTACATTCACCTGATTGTGGGTCAAGTTTTGTATGAACTCTATCTTTTGGGCTACCTAATATGTGCTTTTCATATTTTTGCTTCATTAGATGTTGGATCTAATGGCTGGAAGAAAACAATGTTATTCTGAGGACAGTTGTTATGACAGACACAGGTGTTGATCAACATCATTGGCTTTTTTAGGACTTTGCCCTGGGGACAGTGGAACTCAACCTGAATCGTTTTGGTGTTGTGTGGGGTACAGCATCGCCCATCATTGCAGAGGCCACAGTACCGAGGCTTGTATGTCTGCACACTAGTGCAGTTCCTGTATTCAAAGCGAATGGCTTTCAGGGACTTCTTTGTTCGGATACATTTCTTCCCCTTCTAAGAGAAATATTAAGAGATATTAGATATATCACTGCAGAAGACAGAAAGCAGTTAAAAATTGACATGCGAGGATATAGGTTTACTCTGAAAACTTAAGTTTGCTGTCTTTGCTCATTCAACAGCAATAAGACTCTGAAGCTGCTTTAGTAGTAACTTACAGGTAGCTCCTGCAGCACCTGCCCTTTGACAGCAGCGTGGTTTTGGGCCAGTACAAGATTACAAATAATTAAAGCTCACTCTTGTCATGTAAGACAAGCCAAACCAACATTCATTATGAAACTATACTCTACTGGAAAACTCAGGCTAGTGAATCAAAGAGTCAGGAAGCCAAATGAGCAAGTTACAGGACTAGATGTGGTGGAATAAAAAGAGAGCTAGAACTAACATCGAGAGTCATAGACCATTCTTGTGAACCAAAGCAGAACCAGCTTTATCCGTGTTAATTCTTAACAGATGGTTGTCTAACTTGTCCTTGGAAGTCTTCAGTGACAAACACTCCACATCTGCCCCAGACAATCCTAACAGTTCATTATTGTTACTGCTTGGAAGGTTTTCACTCATGTCTTAATTTTTATGCAGTCTAAACTCACCATTTCTTGTTGTATCCCCATGGACTCAGAACAGGCTGCAATATCTGACGAGTTATGAGAACACGTCTCTGTTCTCTTACATTCAGAAGAAGTCCAGTTTAATCAGTTTTTCCCTAGACATGTTTTCTAGACTTCTGATCATTCTTGTTAGTTTACCCAAATCTTCTCAAATGTTTTAAATCCTTTTCAAAACTCAGTATTTAAAACTGCACACACTATTCAGCAAAGGCCTTAGCAATGCTTCCAACACACAGAACGTTACGTGAAGTGATGGTCCTCTTACTATGCTGTTCTCCCTGACAGTAACATTTATATCATGTGCAGAAGCAGCAAAAGAGACAGCTTCCTTGGATACGCATTTATTGCACCTGAAGTGTCAGTGTTTCCTTTGCTTTTGGAAAAAGCATCAAAAGGGTTAAGATAAGGCTTAATTTACCCAAGCATATTTTGCAGGATTTCACACAGTTCTCTGCAGTTCCAGATGCTTAACAGACTAGAAATCTGACATACCCATTCTGCATGACTGGAGCAAGTATACGGAGAGGTAGTACAATTGCATTTGTGGGAGAAGTTAGACTGCGTAAGCTGTTGAAATAGTCTGCATGCACAATACAACTGATCTGTTTGGGACGGCTCAAATTATCATAGAATGGTTTGAGTTAGAAGGGGCCTTTAAAGGTCATCTAGTCTAACCTCCCCTTGCTAGGAGCAGGGTCATCTTCAACTAGATCAGTTCGCCCAGAACCACATCCAGCCTGGACTTAAATGCTGCCAGGGATGGGGCATCTACCACATGTGGCACATCTGGAGCATTCTAGACCACAATATTGCAATCTTGGAATTAACAGCCAAAGAGACTGCTCCATTGCAACTCTTTGCAGCATACCTTATCAAATGGCTCTTCATTTTCACAAGGTCTTATCATGCAAAGTCGTGTCTGCTTCACCATCTCACACTGTTGATTTCTGTTGGTAACACGGGTGGAAAAGCCTATTCCACAGCTTTTGGAACATGCACTCCATTCTGTTGTCTGCTCAATACAATTGGCACTTGAATCCGACACACCAATCCCAAGTGTGGCCTCTTGTCTGTAGGCTGGAGACAAAATCCCACAGAATTTTATTAGAAGTTTGTGTGAAAACCCAGTGTCTGATTGAGTTTTATAACATCTGGGAAGGAATAAAGGGACAGAGAAAGGTCCACATCCATGCTTTTGACAGAATTTAGGAATTTTAAAAGCTGACTTTTTAGGAGCCCTGGATAGCAACTTCCTGCATCTAAAAATGACAGAAAGGTGCACAACTCAGTAATCATCAAAGTATTTAGATCCAGCTCACACAAGTCCATAGCTGGAAGAATTACTGCCAAATTTTTAACCAGTTTAGAACTTTGCTTTAATAACTCCGTATTCCTCACTCTTTCAAATGGAAATACTTCACAATTTGTTCTAAAGCTACATAATAAAAAATATTTACATTAGATATGAGAGAGGCTGAATGACCCTCTAAACTAATAATCAGCATGGAAATAAAGGCCTTGCTTTCCAAGAGTCATAAAGTCACCTGATCCTTTCAATTATTGACAGATTATAGCCAGGGTGATGGGAGGGAGGGAGGAATGGAGTAATTTGCAGGAGTTATAATAGCTACTCAAAGCCAAGCCATGTCTGATCATCATCCTGCTCTTGTACCAGTGTTAAGCTGAATTCTGCGAATATTACTAACTGTATGGTTTGGTCCAGCAATTATCGGAGTAAAGATAATGAGGCAACACAACTGAGCTGTCAGTTACAGCTCTGGCTGTTAAGCTTCTTTACATCAATCAGCACTTCTGCCTTTTGCATGGTAAAGCTTCAGGGTGGTCTCCCAAGAGGGATGGCTGTTGCTTGAAAGAATGCAGATAATCCATTCATAGGCATTTTATGGATTAGCTTGTCACTGTCAGACAAATCAAAGGAAAGACAGTAGAAAGGTGGCAAGCTTTTTGTTTAGACCTTATGTGCCTCACAATGAACACTTCGTAGCACTCTGAAAAGTTATGGCTTTTCTTTCTGAATCTTTCCTTACTTGTTTTTCAAATGGATTAGCCCAGTTTCAGCATAACTAACTGCTTAAGACCACTAAGAGCAGTGACTGGAAGAGAATGCAGTGCCCTCAACCCTCAGTAAAGTAGCTTATGAAAATTCATGTTCAACTGATAGTCTAATTCAGTAAGAAACCAGGGGGAAAATATGTAGCTTTTTCAATTACAAAAGCACTTTATGAGTTCTGTGCTTTGGAATGGGATGGGGTTTTTCAGATTCCCTCACTGTGTTCATAACCACTACTTCTCCAAGCACTTTGTAATGCTTTTAACACCAACAGTAATGGCAAGAGCTCTAGCACAGACAGGCAGGAATTTGTTGGCATTTTAGCTGCCATGCTGACCACTTGTAATAGCTGGGGAATTAGGGGGGTAGGGAAAGTCTCTTGTAGACTAAGCCATTACAATAATATTTATGATGCAATGATATTCTTGCCCAGCAATTGGCAAGACTGCAGCTTTGATATTTGGAGGATTATGATCTCGCCTGTTTTATTCTACTCGCAGAACTACCCTGTACCAGATAAACAGCAGTTTCAGAATTGGGAACTAACTTAACTACCTTTTAAAACTGCTACGCACATTCATCCTCTGCCTGTATTTCCTTTTACCTATCAAGCTCTGCCTTTACTCACAACCACTGTTATACTTACTAGTGATTCTAGATGAGAAAAAGGATCATAAAAAACAACTGCACAAAGCAATGTGTCTTAGATTTGGCAACCCCATGGATATTTCCAGTGCGATATCACCTCCTCCTCACAATGACTCTGTTAATTAGTTTTCATTTCCTCACCAGCCATAGCAAAACCTCCCAAAATCACTTCATCCTTAGGGTCGCAGATCCACTTCTCACAGCACTCTCCAGGGACTTCAACTTTCCTGGGGAAAGGGCAGTCGGGCCCTGGGAGCAGCAGGTCCAGGTTACAGCGGGGCAGGCAGCCGATCTGTCCATCTCGGCAGGTGCACTGGTACTTGCAGCTAGGCTGGAAGGTCTCCCCGTTGCGATAAATCATGCCGTCGAACACGCAGTTGTCTCCCTCCAGCACTAGAGAGCAAAGCGAACGCATTTCACTGGGAGGGCACTCTACCCATGAGCGGGCCGCACTTGACAGCATTTAGAGAGCCCTCGCCCGCATGCAGCCCTCGGGAAGAGCTGCTTGGCCCGAAGGAAGGCGAGAGAAGAGCGGTTCAGCGGCAGCCCCTGCGGAGGGTCCCCGCGCTGCTCCGGGGCGCGCTGCCAGCCCCCCAACCCCGCCGCCACCTACCCATGCAGATGCCGGCGGCCCCGCCGCCGTCCTCGGGGCCGCGGTCGCAGTAGAGGCCGCTGCTCTCGTCGCAGGGCAGCAGCGCGGAGCAGCTCTCGCCGCGCTGCCGGGCGCACACCAGGCAGCAGGAGCACCCGTCCAGCACGGCGGGCACCCCCGGGGCACAGCGCGGCGGCTCGGCCGGGCAGCGCCCGACGCAGGGCCGGGCACACGCCGACTCCCGGCCGCTCACCTGCGGGGACAAAGTGGCCCCAAGGGCCGGGTCACAGCAGCCGGATCGGCCGCCGGCTCCCCCCACACCCGCCGGACTCCCGGTACTTGCCTCGCACGGCCGGAGCAGGAGGAGGAGCAGCAGCGCGGGCAGGCCCTGCCCGGCGCCCGTCGCCATGGTCCCGGCAGCCTCCTCCCCGCCGCGCCGCTCGGCTTTGCAGTCAAAGCCATTGCAGCCGCTTATATAGAGCCCGTCGAGGACCCCCCTCCGCCGCCACCCCCGCAGCGGGCAGCGCGGCCCGGGGGCGGGAGCTGAAGCTGGAGCTGGAGCTGGGCCTGGAGCTCCGCTCCCCCCGCCCCAGCCCCGCACGGCCCTGCCCAGCCAGGCTCCGGAGGCGTTATGTGGAGAGGGAACCGGAGTCCCGACGGCAGAGCCGGCCCCTTCGGCGGTCGGGCCGGCGGAGCGCCTGAGGTGAGGGGCTGCTCCGGGCGGGAATGCGCTCTCAGCCCGTCCCTACCGCCTGTAACCCACCCTGTTTGCCTGCAGGCATCTCCCAGGGGAGCTGTTGCTGCCGGGCTGTCAGCTGTGGGGAAGCACGATGCTGCCTCTGTTGTTGAGGGGCTACACCACGGCCTCTGGCACAGCCGGTATGGTTGGGCAGTGCTCGGCATTTGAGACGGGCTGCATCAAACGCAACCATCTCTCAAGGCTACACTGCTTCTGGCCCTGGCGTGAGGCCTCCTGAGCTTTGCAGGCATTATGGAGGCTGAAAATGAGCCTTTTGATGACAAGGGATTGTGGGGGTGAAGTGTGCTCCTCATTAAACTTTTCAGTTTCAAGTCATGGGCACTGTTCATTACCAGGGGGCTGTTCATTACCAGGGGGCTGTGAGTACATCAGCCGGTGGGAAAGAGAAGTTGTGCAGGGAGCCCTCCGTGATCTGTGCATGCTATGAGTTGGTAGGGTAGCAAACTCCCCAGTGCTCACATGGCATGTGCAACCATGGGAGATGCAGAGCTGACATGTCATGCCTCAGGAATGCTTTGGAGAAGTAACTCCAGTGCTCCGTCCTCTGCAGTTATTTTAGTGTGTGCTGGACAGATTTAGGCCAATCATAAGGGAGACTGAATCTGTTAACAGGCTTTACTTGTGAGAAATTGCCTTCTGCCCGAGGCAGGCCTTCTTGAGTCTTGCTAGGATACAGATATTCTCTATCCCTGGTTGTCTGGGGCAAATAATATGTGCTGGATTCTGTTGTGGCTTGTTAAAGAGAAAATATTTGAAAAATAAACAAAAGTTGCAGACAGACTAGTGAAAACAAGATGCCTTCTAAGCTGAAGACATGACACAACTGGTACATATGAATTTACAAGGCTGCTCCAGCCCTATGCCAAAGGAATACTCAGCACAAAACCAGAAATCACCAAATACAACTTTGGTTTTGGGCAAAAGTCACCATTCCTTTCTTGATGCTAAGTGGCAACATCAGGGTTTCTGGAGAAGCCTGTCATTCTGTCACTTCACTGGTGCAGAAACACATTCTCTCCAATCATGTTCTGGCCCTTCATTTTGTCACTGACAAACAGCAAGAGCAGCCAAGGGCAACACAGGGCTTTTCAAACCTTATTAGCAGCTTGGACATGGGTTTGAGTTTATTTCAGTCATCCACTGCCTTACTGGTAATTTCATCTTCCTTATCTCTTTTTCTTTTATTTTTTCCCCTGCCTTCCTTCTTTGCCACTTGCCTCTGATTTAGGCAGTCAGTGCAAATCCACTTTTTGCAGTACCTTGCTTACGAACAGCACGACCAGGCATGAAGATTTGCTAAAGAGAAGCAAGGCCTTATAGCTTTCCCAGAAAGAGGGCTGTAAGCCAGAGGGGCACATTCAAGATCTGGTTTTGTTTGTCCCTCTGTATGTGAGTCTGATGAGATTTTCACTGCTGATAATCATTCACAGCCACTGGAAGTTATCTTCTCTTCCAATGAGATTACTTCACACTGTCTATAAAAATGTTTCATATAAAGCTGCAGAAAGAATCAGAGAAATGAAAAGAATATTTACCAACATACTTAATTTGCAAAAAATAACTTTTAGATCATGTGATAACTTTATTAAGGCCTTGTTTGTTTATAATAGATCAGTTACCAAAGTAAGCTGATGCTGCAGTTTAGTACAGTATGGCCAAATACCTTTTCCCAGACATTTCAGTCCCCCCAAAGCATGCATGTCTTGGAGTCCATTGGAGCTACCAGTCCTAGGATGCTGCTTCATCTTCCTAACAGTGAATCTTTTTGTCTATACTTGTTTGCAACTTTTTAGAGGGTGACATACTTTTCTTACCATTTGGAAGTACTCTTTATTACTTCTCACAGAATAAAATCATGATCAGGTGAACGGGTTTCATGCTGGCCCAGCTGGCAATGAATAGCGTTTATTCATGATGTAAAATTAGTAGGTACAAATAAATATTTTAGTTTCTCTGGGTTTGCTTTTTTTAAAGAACTGTGTTTAAGTGAGTTAATATTTGGGTTGCCGCCTTGGCTCTAGCTGGTGCAAAGAGTAATCCTTCCTAATATATAAATAAATTAACCTCCGCTCTTTCCTCTGCAGGAAAACACAGTTGGAGAACTGTGCCGAAAGGTGTTAAGTTCAGGAACAGAGTCCAGCAGCAGAGTCCCAGGATTAAGGATGTGCTTAAGGGTTTTCCTGCACCAAGGTCGCAGGTAAGCAAAGTGCTGCAAGGAAAGTACTGGTAACCAGTAAGAGGAAAAAGGCCACTATAGTCTGTAATTTCTGACCGTTAGGACCACAACCTGTGTAAGTACATAAAAGGCTAACTAGGGGCTGTGGAGGAGAACAAACACTGAAGTGTCACTTTCACCTATCCTGTTTACTTCCACACCACCAGCTGGGTTATGTATGTTTTACAACCAAAACACCAAAGGAAGCTCGATCTGTAAGGCTGGAACCAGAGGTTGCAAATAAAACTGGCTTAACTCTTAGTTTCTAGTTGTTGATCCTGTTCCTATCCAGAGGTGTCTAGGTATGTATCAAGCATTAAAAAAATGCAAGAATTCATGGTAACATCCCTCTGGGATTCTCTGTACCCATATGGCAATAAAACACAACTGTTATTTTGGGGAAGGCCGGATGAATGAACAAAGTTCTTGGAGTAACAACAGGGCAATGCTGCAGCCCACCAAAATTATGTTTTTATACAAAGAATCTGAGGGTGTTGCATGCCATGGGATTTGGTATGGGTGCCTGCTTCTGTTCAAGATGGCAGGAGGTGCAGGTGGTCAGTTAACATGTACTCATGTGCTCTCATACCGATTTCTACGAAGCTGGGAAGCACAGGGATGACACTTGTGCCAGAAAAGGATCAGTAATGTTTACACTCAAAAGAAATGAAGTAGTCTTTATTTGCTTATTTCATTTTATTTTAACGTTTATTAACCCTAAATTTATAGTTATGCTTTGCATCTGAAATTCCCAGGCTCACATTTCTGAGAATGTAAACTGGGTCCATTTTACTGAATGAGATTATAATGGATAAACAGGATTGGGGAAATTTTCCTTTCTTTATTCATGGAGTGAAACTCATTTTGGTGCCGAGGGCCAGTAAGGTGCTTGAGGAATGCATCACCTAATTTCTGTTTCAGATCTTCTGTAAGAGATGGTTAGGTCATGTGGAACATGTGGTTTTTTGGCTGTCCCTGGATGAAACAGCTATTAAATGGCTGCCTCTCAGATTGCTTTTTGAGAATAAGAATATCTGTGTAGGTGTGGGCTGGAAGAAGAGGCTGGCAATTTGAAGAACCTAATGGTAATAAAATGGGTGTTCTGCAAGCTGAAAGTTAATTCAGCAGAGTTGGGTTTCCCTGTCTTCATTTTTCTTCTCTAAAGAACAGCCTTCCTAGGGCATGACTTAGAGAAAGGGATATTGCTAATGAGATCCTAATTCAGCTAACTGATGTTTCCAAATAAGTGTTGTTACCAAATGGCGTGATTTAGGGCTGTGCTTTGTGCCCATTTCCCATATCCTCACTGGTCTCTGCCAAGTGCTGAATAATCTGGCTATAAGTAATGAAAACATATTTTATAGTTTTAATTTTGTTTTCCAATATGCTTTTGTCATACTTTTTTGTGGCCATAACTGAAAAAGAAAAGGCTTGGTAGAATAAACAAAACATTACAATGTGTCCTGGGAATGAGCAGTTCCAGAAGTTTTGAATTGAGAGAGCTCTGAATTAGGAACTGTAAACTACTGATAATGCGAGGCAAGGAAAACAAATGAAGTACATTTAAGTTGGACTCTCTTAGCATGAGCACTTTGTCTCATCTCTGTTGTTGCTTAGTGCCACAGGTGTAGAGGCAGTCTCAGAATTAATCTTCACCATTTAAGATTTTTAAGGTTAAAACTAGCTTTTGCTCATAGAGCAAATGACGAGCTGGTGAAGACACAGAAGTGCAAGAATTGTATGTTCCCTACAGAGGAATATTCCCTAACAAGCTCTGACTCATTGTGTAGCTGCTGCACTCTGTGAGGGGTCTCAAAAGTGTGTGACAATCATCCTGTCTCAGAGTGAGCTGGGCAAGGATATTGAGCACACATATAGAGGGTTGTATCAGGGACGTGCCTGGCTTGAAATGTTCCTCCTTCTAGCTGGAATAATTTTGAAGACCATACATTTCAGTTCAGATGTACGATTTTGAGCACGTGTCCTTTATCTCAGTCAGTAGTACATTTGCATTTTCTCCGTCATCTGTTCTGAGTTCCTACATTGTCCATGAGTAACACATTTTGGGCTGGCAAGCTAGAGGCCCTACCAGGGAACAGTTCCCATCCATAGTTCTTGGACCAATTATCTGATCTTCCCAAAATCTCCTTGCTGTTTCCCTAAGTTAGGGCTTAAAAATACTTATAAGGAAATACTGAAATTTTGGGCTTCTTGTGATAGCCAAGCCTTTACTGCTGGCACTCCAAAGAGATTTTTTTCTCCTTTAGACAGCCATATGATATCAGCACAGCATACCATCTAACTGCATGTATTGACTCATGCCAAAGGAAACATACTGAACTGAGCTTCACCCACCTAGAGGAGTCACTGAGTCCGAGTGCTTTATCAGCCATCAAGCAAAGAAATCGAAGATATGAGAGATGGAAGAAGCGATTGGTCATCTAATCTCCTCTGGTTTTGCTGGTCTGGTTGCCAGGGAGATACTGTATAAAAAGGAGTGGTCCACATATTCGCTTCCCTTATAAGCTGCCTCATTGTAAAAACAGCATTTAAAAATAAAGTTTAAAAATACTTGTGAACTGAAAATGTTATTGTGTCATTGTTTAGCCAAGCTCAAATAATTTAATACTTTCAATATTCCTTCTAAACAATCCATTCAAGCTTTTTTTCTGTGTTTCTCTAAATTCTGTCCAGGTTTTTCTACTGCAATCCATGGAGCAGAAAAAGTCTATTAATTCAGCATGCTATTTTTTCAAATCAAAGTCAGGGGCTTGTTTAAAGAGTGCTTTAATATGGTTCATTCCCATTTCCCATTTTCCTTTCTTTGGTTTCTATAAAAGGCTTCCAGGACAGAGTCCTTCTGATTTCCCTTTTGTGGAAACGGAAGCTGGATATGAATTCACATAACTTTTTTTTTTCCATATGCTTTCTCCTTGGGACACGTGTGCTTGCTGATACGTATGCTTCTAAACTGAGAATAAACTTAGTGCAAATATTCACCAAGATTAGTATGACATAACCTTGTCATCACTTGCCCTATAAACATTACTGAATTCAAGGAATGGACAGAAGATACTGAAGCCTGTGGGTAAAATCTGAGATTACTTTCTAGTCTTCTCTTCAAACATGAGATTTGGGAGGGATGCAGAAGGTCCTGGAAGAGAAGTGGCCCTGCATCATAGGAAAGGGAAGCTCCATTCCTTGATAGAGCTCAACCTGATAGTATGTACCATATGCCATTACAGCTTGGGCAGCTGGGGAGCAGCAACTTCAAATTGCTGCTTCTGCCAAAGCTGGAGAGTACCGGTGGAATTTACCAAGGTGAAAGGAGGGGTGGAGACCGCCTGATCTGGCACATAATGCTGGGTCATGTGAGAACTTAGCAACTACTTTTAGCCGTGGAAGAAACTGATATCCTAACCAATTAAGTGCTAGACATGCAAAACTGGTTTGGAACACTATAACCAACTGCAAAATTTTTGTAGAGGCACATGGAGAAAGATACAACACTTCTGAAATGGAACATCTTCCCATTCGGTTGATGAGTTTGACAGCAGATAGCTATAAATAAAAGCAAATGTTAAGCAAATACAAATGTGAACTTTCCTAGGTTGTTACTACATATAGAGGTAAATTTCGCAATGTGCTGGAAGTGTTACCAGCCATTATCTTCTGAGAGCCCACAGAGCTGAGCAAGTAGATTGAAAAGCATCCCTGATAGTTTAGTAAATGATTTCATTACTGACATTCAGATTACCTCCTGCTTCATGATTTCTGAACATTTGTGTGAAGGGTGGACAAGAAAATTCACAGAAAGCTGGAGCACCCTGCAATAGTATTCATATGCATTTGTATTCATGGGCATTTGCACTACAATCGTATCTTAATGCCACATTGAAAAGGTCTGTGGACTAGTCCTGCAAAATATAAAACAACACTTCAAACACTGCAGAACTGGAGTCTCAATGTGAATTTCAGTGATTGGCTGCTTAATGCCCATCTTACCACTAAATCTAGATTGCAAGCAAAAAAAGGGGCAGATCTCCAAATTAACATTAGCAAGACAGTAATTTGATGAATTCATACATCTGTAATAGGTGAGATTGGGCTGAAAGACCCACAACAAGTACCGTATGGGACATCCTGTGGCAGTTTTGTTGGAAGAAATTGGGGACTCTAAAATGTAGATGATCCAAGAATGGAAAATCATACCCTATATATCAAATCAGATTGTCAGTGATTGCTTTCTGTACTGTACCACTGTCACAATAAAATAGTAATTTAGAACTTGAACCATAAGGATGTAGTCATCAATTTGAATATATATTCCTTACTCTTAGAAAGTGTGGAACCTCAGATGCACTAATGGATGATACTGCTTATGCTTAATATCTGTTGACTTTGGTGAATGATGGCTCTTCAACAAACATAAGTCTAGATAAAAGCCAAAGTATTACAATAGCTGCAAGGGTGAAAAGTGAGAGATGACGATGGTAGGGTGTTATACTTGAATGCAACAGAGAACGGTGCATTCACAACTGATACTTTGGCTTCAATACATGAAGTGTTTACATGGAGCAAGTGTAGCTGCTGTTACTAGGTAGTACCATAGTGTAGCACCAGCATGCTGTGAATACAGCCGACCAAGGGTTAAGAAAACGCTGTCTAGTGTGAAAGACTGAAACATTTGGTCAGCAAATAGCCATTCACTCGGTTTTTTTAATGGAATAAAAAGCACCTTCTTCCAGGCTGCTTGCCACCTGTGCACAACTGGATTTTCCTGTGCTGCAGTCTTAAAGGGTGGGGAGAGGAAGGGAGGATAGTAAAGCAAAGCAGAGCTGTGAGCTGCCCCATTTCCTTTCATCTGATTGCTCTGCTCTTTCATCTGTGCAGCAGCTCATATAGGTGTTAACAAGACTGGCAAAGACCTTTGGTGTGTCCTGCTCACTGGCACCTGTCCGTCCTTCAGTACCTGTGCCAGGCAATTATAAATGGCTGTAATGTTCTTTTAGTCCATAAAAATTTCCAGAAATATTTGCTTCGGTGTAGCTTTTCATTTGAAATGCTGCACAGACAGCAGGCTGGGTATGTGAAATCCATGGCTACACAAGTATGTTTGAAAGTCCCTAGGCCACAAGTTTGTTCCTCTTGCCAAGAGGAAAGGAAAAATTTTATAAACTGGAAACAGAACTGAAAGGAGGTCAGAGACAAACCAGGAGAAAGGAAAAGAGAAACTATAGAAATACAGGCAGGAAAGAGACATATGTTATATTAACAATGCAACTTTTTAATTGGTTGTTATGGTATTCAAACCTGGTCTCCAAAAATAGTCCTGTCAAAACTGAAGGCTAGACTGGGATCTTAGCAAGTTCAGTAAAGCAAATTTTAAAACCTAGTGCTTGGCAGAAGTCATTCACTGATGTTGCACATATTATGATTATTAATTAATAACTTAATTATATTTCTTGTAACAGTTATCATTGTAGATTCCTAGAATATTATGTGGTATTCACAATACGGATATAGAAAAAGATGCAATCCCTAATCCTGAAAGCACTGAGCTTTCAGTAAGCTTAAAATCAACAAAGCTTATTTTCTCTTAAGGGTGTATGGATAGTAATGGAAACTGGAAGCAGAAGTTGCATCTATGATCATGCAAAATATTTTTTGCAACACATCCTTACACTGGTGTATTCAGCACTAGAGGTTTCATACTGTATGATAAAAACAATGTGTGCATGGCACCATGCAAGTATTGTTCATCCAAACATTGTCTCAGCAATATCAGCTTGTTTTAAACAAGCTTGTGAGTTCTTTGTAGAGTAGATGATCTCTTTTCCTCTTTCTGACAAAACTATGTGCCCTCTTCCCCGTATAACACAATTCCTTGCTTTTCTACTCTGATTCTGGTTTTGTGACTTATAATACTTTAATTTGAATAATTTTATTACATCTATTAACGTAATTCAGGACATTCAATATGCATGTAAGAGTGATAGTTTTTAATGTAAAGTATAAATTAAACCTTCAAAACTTTCCTTCTGAGCAGAAAAAAAACTGGCAGCATTTAAGAATATACTTTTTCTCAAAACCATGTTTGTCACAAGTGGTCAAACTAGACTCTAAAACATTTACTGAAGAGATGAAAGTATTTCCAGTGAATAAGTGGAAAGGTAGTGCCAGTATAATCATAGCCTAGATTATGCAAATTTTACATTTCATGGTTAACAAACCAACTAATGACCAAAATGTCTTCTTTAGTAAATAAGGATTGTACTG
This sequence comes from Psittacus erithacus, assembly GCA_009867235.2. Taxonomy (NCBI): domain Eukaryota; kingdom Metazoa; phylum Chordata; class Aves; order Psittaciformes; family Psittacidae; genus Psittacus; species Psittacus erithacus. The sequence continues at coordinate 20,165 of WYDI02023191.1, forward strand.
TCAATCAAACAGATTACTTGTAAAAAAGCTTAATGCAGCTGCATTATGTGCAGCCATTTTTAATGTTGTTAATTTTTAATAGAAAATTTTAGGCATTAAATATTTTATGTATGATTAGAAGATGTGATTCAAAACTAAATTTTGGTCAAGTTGGTTGGTCTTACTTAGGTGATTATAATGATTATGAAGGAATGTATTATTTTGTAATGTACATAAAACTCTAGTTCAGCATCCATGGAGCAAGTAACGATATGATACAGTGGGCATTAGGGAATTCAGTGATCATTCAGGAACATTCAAATTATGTCTTATAATAAAGGAAGGGGAAGAAGCCACTTTCATGGATTCTGTTTGTACTCTTGTTTTTTAATACAAGGTATTAAAATCTTCATAAACAAGGTATTAAAACATTTATGACCATGTTAAATATGAATGGAGAAACATCTCACAGTCAACCAATTAGGAGTTTGTCTTGCAGAAGGACTGAAAAACAGCTCCCTAGAGTGATTCAAAACCAGTGGCTTGCTTAATCTGTCTCACACTTCAGCTCAGCTTTCAGCCATGGACATAAGAAAGAAGGTATGTGAGTGCTCATCTTTGTATTTTCACAGTGAGTAAGCTCAATGCTATTTCACTCAGATATTTCTGTACTGTGGTAAGGGTGGCAAGTTGACGAGGTCCACTGGGCTTCCAAGATCCACAGCTTAATATGAGCAACCTACTAGCTGAAGTGGTAACCCGCTATAACACCACATGATCTCCTTGGGGGGATTTTTCTTTCTATCAGATTTTGCAGTACATAGTCCTTCTTGGTTTTCTCAGTCTTTGGTACCTAGAAAGAAAGCTTTGAATAAGTTAAATAAAAGATTAGAGGAGACAAGGCAGGGAAGAAAGCAGTGCAGGCAATGCCTGACAATGATGCCTTTTGTTTAGTAAAGACACCTTGTTACATCACCAGAACAAGATGAACTTGCACTTGGAGACAGAAGACACTGAAGAATATATATTTTTAGTCCTACTCAATGCAATATAAGGTTTTATATAAAGTTCATATAATTTATTGAATAAAAGCCCTTTTCAGACTGAGATAGGTGTCACAAATCTGCTTCAAAGTATACTCTCATATCTTGTACTTTAGGTCATTTTTCTGCATAAAAATGCCATCAAAAAGAAAGACATCTCGTTTTGTCTGGCTTTGCTGTAGTACGGTGAAGGCAAGGCCTGGAGTGGTGAATTTGGGCTAGTTTTTAGGGCAGAAACCTTGGTAACACATCTCCGTCTCCCAAAATCTAGCAGAATAGATACAGTGATGCTCCATTGCTTCCTTTAAACATACACAGTGATCCGAAACTGGATCCACCTGAGGATTTTCACTGCCCCACTACCCAGCTGCCTAGGAATTCCAGGGACAAGAGAGAGGATTTCCCATAAATATTCTTTTATTCAGGGAATTTTTGTATGATAATGTTAAGCAATTATGTGATCAGTATCTGAGTTCTGTTCTGTCAGCTCAGTTTTTGATTCTGCATTGAGTAAAGCCCAAAACCATTGTTGTTTTTTTTTTTCTCCAAGTAAAAATATGCTGTTTTCTCACACAAATTATGTGATGGCTTCAATACTTTTATAACTTTTTAAAATGCTGGTGCTTGGTTTCATACAAGTGAAAATCTTTCTGTGAAATTAAAGAACCTGCTTTTCAATTAGCAAGATCTTGATGAAGCTATATTGACTTAAAATTGAAATAGCTCTGAAGTATCTTGTTTTATAACAAATGCCAGTTCTTAACAGTCTCAACAGCCGAAGTATAAATATACCATGTTTGAAATTGCTTCTGTAGCATGCAATTATTGGGGGAAATATTTTTTTTTTTAATGATATATTTTCTATTTTTTCCCATCTGATTTCCAAACCCAGGAATACTCTAAACACCAGTGGTTTTAATGTCGTCACATTGTAGGCTTCAAAGTTAACCAGGATTTTTCAGAATCTGTTTTGTTCTTTCTACTCTTCAGATTTTAACTTTACCCGAGTATCAGAGTACTTCTATTTGAGTAGTTTCATGGGGGAAGAATGGATGAAGTAGTATTATATCTTACTGTGAAAGTTTTGGTTACCCAAATCTCACTCTAAATTTCAAAGCTGCTGGAAAAATTTAGATGTGGAAAACCTGTCTAGCTCTCCTGTGGATTTAACACTGCTCCCAGTGAAGTCAGTACTGGTCCTTTTCCCAGTTCCAGTGTAAGTGCTTCAGCCAATACCTCCAGAATTACCCTAACCTGTGGAGCTTAACATCTTGGTCACCCACATTAACAAGGAGATCTGTGCATCGGAGGGGGACACAAGCTTCTTTGAAAATGAAATTATGAGATACTTGAGCCTAGAGGAAGGAGGAGGAGGAAAGGAAGGAAAAGGAGGTTAAAAATAAGGGAGGACAAAAAGAACGGCAGCAAGGAGAATTAACCAAGTTCATCAGTTGTTTTGCTCATGTGCAAATACTTGGGTGCAGCTGGGAAGTCCGTTCCTGGAGTCAGCAGGAAAATGAACTCCAGCACAGGGCTCCATCGAGCATGTCCCTCGGCTGGCTGACTTGCTTCTGTGTGAGCCAAACCACTGAAGTGTAGACGAAGGAAAGAGACAGAGGTGCCAAATACTGGGATGCAGCTGTCTGACTTTTCCATATAAAAGTCAGCAAAATAGAGATCTACATATTTTGTAAAACTCAATCCAGTTTCCAAAAGAAGGTCATAGAATTAAAGCAAAAACATCTCAAAACGTTTACAAATAATAAGTGGATTATGATTTGAGGTTCTTTCTTACCTAACAGATGGCAAGCCCAGCACATTTGCTGATCTGGGGGAAAATCAGTCTATTTCTCAAGCAACTGTGAAGAGTATAGTTCATACTCTATAACCACATATCTCGATGAAGTACTTTAAGGTAATTAAGCCTATATATATATACACATATATATACGCTCCTATATATATATATATACATATATATACGCTCCTATATATATAAATTTGGGGTTTTTTTAATTCTCAGCATACAGTCTTTTGTAACTCTTTGATTGTCTTCATGACAACTCTCTATGTTTTCTTTTCTGTTTCCTAACTGGCATTTCAGTCATTTCATATTTCATTCAAAAATATTGTTTTCCTGAATTCTTTGACTTTCTGCTTTTTCTGCTTCATAGCCATCCTGTCCTCACTCCCACTCTGAGTCTTATCCAATACTTGTTGATGTTCATAGAAAAAAAATTCCATCAAAATCAGCAGATTTGGGGCAGGCTTGTTCTCTAAAGTATTAAATAACAGCAGGTAGGAGGCACATATGTGAAGCACAATTATTAGACCAAGGGGAAAATCCCGACTTTTCCAGACTTTCTGTGATCTTGGGCAAATCACTTCATATCTTGGCACTCTGAGGCCCTCCACCTCTCATACTAATGATGATACTCACCAGTATAAAGCAGTTAACCTCTTATAAATGAAAGGAGTTTTACAACTTGTGGGCAATATTATTCCTCCTGAGGCTAGTCCGATAGCATGGCCTAGGAAACTGGAAGTTTGTCAGCTCTTACGCTGAGCCTTCTGACCACAGAAGACTTTTAAAAGTTGCTGCACTGTATTGCTTTTCAGATTAGTCATTGTACAATACTTAGCTGAAGTCCAAGTTGGTGGCCTTTCAAAACTTCAGGAGCCTCTGCTCTAGGGAAAAGCAGTCTGCTATCAATGAGGAGAAGGGAGTGAGGGGTAATGCTGACAGATGTTCCAGTGTAACATCAGATAGCAAATCAGGCAGAACATGAGGAGAAGAAAAGGTTGTTCATGGTTTAAAGGCAAGTTATGCCGCAACTTTGGCTAAGAAATCGAGTTATACTTTTTGCTATGGAGGTGATAGTGATATAGAGTTTTATCACATCATAGCTTACCAGGCTGCACAGACCTCCTGAGAATAGCTTTGGAGCTTGGAAGGACTTTATCTCTGTATCAGTCCATGTTTCAATCTGCTGACACTTCCATGTAAACCTAGTAGCAACTTCTTGTTTTCCCCATCAGAATGATCTCAATTCAAAGAGAAAGCCTGTGGACCTGTGGGTGTCCAATTGTTCAGAGCAAGGGACCATTCTATAATGATATTATCAAAAGGTGGCAAAAGAAAAAAGCAAGACTTTGATGAGAAATTGCCCAAATCCATTTTCTGCTCGAGGTATCATTGGATTCCAGGTATCCATTGCAATGCTTTTCCAATAGGATGCCTGGTTGAGGGAAAAATAGGTAAAGTGACTCTCAGCAGGACAGTAAAGTTCTTTTTATTTTATTTCCCTTTTTTCTTCAGAATGGTTTCTTTCTGTAAGAATGTAAAGTAAAGCCAAAAGTCTCTAAGGTATCTTTTCAACAGACTTCCAATCTGTAATGATGGCTCCAATTGCCAAATATTTAAAAGGCCTCTGAAAGTCAGACAGTGCAGATATAAAACCTTTTCTCAGGCCTGAAGACCTAGATTATAGTATTTTTATGGAAACATTTAAAATAGGACCATAAAAAAAGGCAAGGATGAAATCCTGCCTCTTTTTCTGCTAAATAATCCCTTTCAGGAAGTTGCATTTAAAACTATTTTGGCACCTGCCTGCAGCACTTATCTAATGTTCTTTCAAGTTGCCTTTGTCAGTTGAAAAAAGACTTTCTGGTGGCTGAAATTGTACTAGATTTATTAACCTCTGTGTTAATGCAAACCCAAAGTTTTTGAAGACCCTTCCTCTTACCTGAGCTCTTCAATGAATCTAATTGGGACTATTGTGGGGCCGTTCAGCCTCAGACTGTATTATGTGGATAACACAGTGAATGCAATGCAGGGTTACTGTTTTCCCTTTAGGTGGAACAGGTTTGAAGAGGCCTGTTTGACAGAGGGTAAGAATATAAATAAGCCAGTGTACTAATAGGAGAAGGGAGTTTGTTTCTCTTATTGCTTCCCTCATTGCCAAACCTAAGTTGTGGACCTGGATGGTTTACTTGCCTGCTTTGGTTTGTGTGCACATCTCAGTCATCTTGGCTACATGTAGCAATGACGCTTTTCTTCCTTCTTTTGTTTCTAGTGGGAGAAGTTCCAGGCTTCTGAGCCAGAAGCTTATTATGCTGCAGCAAACCCCTTGGCTTGAATGGTCAGAAGACCTGATCTACCCTGTGGTATTCACCAGAACTGAAATTTAGACAAGATTATGAGGTTAAGAGGTTAATGAGGTTATAAGGGGAGGCTTCCTGAGAGCAGGAAAGAAAGAACTCAGGATTTGTATGTGAGATTTCATAAGGATATAACCCAAGGTAAAGGAGATACAGAAACATTCTATAGGAACAAGCACAAACTATCAAAAAATGGCAAAAAACTAAAAGGTTTTAAGAAGTTCTGGTTACATGTTTAACTCTTTATGGACATTTAACTCAAGAAGGAAGCGCATAGGAAATGAGACATCAATTGAATCGGATATAATAACAACTCAATAGCACTAGCTAAAGGCAACATCCAAAACTCAGCTAGGGATGGCAAAGTAACAAGAAAACATTCTATTGTAAATTGATATTAATTGATATTATTAATATATCATGCATTTATGTTAATTTATGTCTGCATACACTAATACTAACAGGAAGCACAATGGTATTTCCAGTTTGCTGTTCATTAGAAAGAAGAACTAGCAAAAGATGATACCTGGAAGATTCAAGTGTTTTCCGCACTTGTTATAATTTAGAAGATCAGCTGGTAACTAATCCAATACTGTGTAAAGCCACAATCTAGCACACACTTAAAACAGATAAAAGAATCATTAGATGAGCTGGGTGTTTTGAAATAATCTGAACTTGACAAAAGTCATCCATTCAGCTAAAGAGCTTGCTGAAATAAGCTAGAAAAAAAATAGCAGTTATCTTTGAGAATCTGTGGAGATCAGTTTTAATACTGGATATGTGAAACCAGCAAATACAGCAATTATCTTGAGAACTAAAGAGCTAGGAAATTCTTGTTAAACTGAAGTGCTATGGAATGAACAGATAATGAAAGAAACCATCCATTGGTATTTGGAAGATAACAGGAGGATGAGCAATGTGTTTTTCCAAGGAAAGTTAATATCAAGCTCATCAAATTTCCTTCTAAAATGAAGAAGTTAATGATGAAGCAAAAGATAACATAGGTCAACTCTGAGACAATTTGAATTGTGTTAATGACGGGCAAGCTAGGAAGATATAATCTTGCCGAAACCATTATGCCCATATACAGGACAGAGTTGAAACCCAAAGAGAAGGTATCAATACGTTGAGTGAAATCTTCAGTACTGGAATAAGCGACTTGAATAATGGAGAGGGAATTGTAGTATTAAGCTTTTCAGAGATAAGCAGCTAGGATAGACTTCAGGAATGTTGGAGGGCAGGATAAATGTTCAAAGAAACTGAAAAATTGAGAAATCACCAAAATGATTGCCTGAGATTCTATGGAATTGGTGTAGATCATCACCAGAAACAACCAATTGCATGAATTTCAGGTAAGAACAGCTGTATAGGTGCTGATCTTTAAAAAAGGACCAGAGATGCAAAATGAACATGACCCAAGAGTGTCAGGATGTTGGGAGAAGGCAAACCTCATTCTGAGATATATAAACAAGGGTGTGGCTTCCAAAGTATAATACTCCAAGGGGCATACAATGCCTGCCTTTAAACAAATGTGTAGATAACTGGAGCAAGTTCAGAGCAGCAGGGACTTATCAGAGGACTACAGACAAGGATGTATGAGGATAGAATGACTTATTTGGGATTCTTTAACCAAAGACACACAAGGCTGAGCATAGAAGTAGGTGTGCAAAAGGTAGCTCCAGATTAAGGCAGTATCTGTAGTGGATAGTGCAAGAAGTCATCAGCCTAAATCACAGCATGAAAGATTCTGGCTTAACACTGTTATAAACTTTTTTTAAGAGGAAGGATTGTGAAGCATTGAGTGAAATTGCCTGAGTAAACTGTGAAATTGCAGCCAGTGGTGGCCTTGAGAAACAGGCCATAATAGGCATTTATCTCCTCAGCTCTTTCATCCTTGTCTCAGACACTGCCTTCCTTTCAGCTTGATCATATTTTTGAAGTCACAGCCACAGAATATTTCTCATTCACTGCAATAAATTCTTAAACAGTTGTGGCAGTTTAAGTGCAGAAATAAAACAGAAAGTAAAGTGGGGAAATACAGGAAAATCACATGAGGATAAATATTAGGTTGTTGCATATTTTCTCAGTACCTTTAATGCCCAAAGCTTGAAAGACTAAAGGAGAAAGGATTGCTAATGTCACCACAGTCGGAGTCCAGGAAAACAGAGGGACTTGAAAGATGGAGATTTATTCTTGTGACTGAGGAGTAAGCAACTGGCATTTTGTCCATAAGTGTTGCTCTTTGTGGCAGAGATACTTGGAAACATAAGATGAAGTTGTGAAATATTGTACTTGTTGTTTTTTCTCAAGAGGACGTGACACTACCTCCAAGTGCAAAGCCTTCAGTTGTCATATGAGCAATTACTACATTGCCCTTGCTCAGAGCACTGATCCATGCTCTCAGCTTCTGCAGTCCCTGCTTCTCTTCCCAATTTTGTCCAGAATGCTGCCCTCCTGTTGAACAACTCATCCTCAATGCTCTAAATGCTAAATGTAGATCTTACTCAGTTTGGATGAAGGCTAAGAGTATATTCTGAAGAATTTCATGCGAGGCTTGTCTGTTTTCTGTATTTTGAAAGGTGTCAGAGCCGATGCCCATTTGAGGGCATATTTATGAGAATTCTCATCACATCAATACACTAATTGAATTCAAAGGATGTTTCTGCTCACTGCTTCTTATGATCCATCCACAAGCTGGAAGCAGCAAGATGGGGACAATTACTTCTGTGTTTGTACAACCCTGAGAATGCATAAGTTATGTATTATACATAACTAAGAACTTTAAAAGCCTGTGAGCTAATACTGATCTCTAAACTAGGATTTTCTCACTCATTTTATACTTAATGTATTAAAACCTGTCTTCTGTTATAACCAAAAGATAAATGTTGTATGTTTTTCTGCCCTGTCTGCCAGATGTCTCTGGAGCAACAGCTGTACTTCTAGGTGTGCTGATGATGCTACAATTCTTACGTTACTGCATAAATATTTTGAGTAGCAGATGAACCTATTTCTGGAAAACTTTGTATTCAATGCATAGTAGCTTCTACAGAACAGTTTCATTCCACTTTGGCTATAAAATTATGATAACAGAAATCATGACAAAGATATAAGAATTTTAGTGTTGAAGATATGTGTAATTAAGGCTGCTAAGTGTGCATATTTTAGCTACTTGCAATTTAAGGCTGCAGTGGCCAATGCATGTGAGATGCTTCTGCTGGGACCCAGAAACAGAGGCAGTTAATGTACAGGATGCAAAGTCAGTTGTGAAGTATTGAAAGCAAACTTTCTTTTCACAAGCTGTACAATACAGAGAAATAATAGCCACAGTAATCTTTCAGTTATGTGGCTAATCTTGGTTGGTTTGACTCCCTTGCTTTTTATTTCAAAGATTGAAAGAAAAAGGGAATAAGTTTTGAACGAAGATAAAACAAGAGATGATTTGCACTGTCTTGTGGGTCTTGTTTTGCTTTATTTTGTTTTTCTGGCTCTGATTTTAACATTTTTTCCTGATGTTCTGACTAGCAAAATGTCACTACCAGTTTGAAGAGAGACAAACTCATTCCGTTATGACACAGCAGCTATGACAACCTCTTTTATTGTTGCTTAATGGTGTGTTCAAGAATGTCAAAACATCTTGCACATATTTCTGGTTTTCCTGTTTCAGGGACATGAAAACAGAAGCTTCAATTGTATTGAAATATTATTCAGAACAGCTTAATACATTGGGAGCATTTTTTGGCATCTGTATGCTTGCCCATATTCCTAGTGATAAGTTGTCCACTAGTCTTTGAAAAGTTACTTTAAGCCTCTTTTATACACTCAAGTAAGCCATAGTCAATACTACAGAAATGCTGTTTAACTGGATGTGGAGACTAAATGCTTGGTGGTGACTGTTCAGATTTTAATTTTTCATTCTCGAAAATGAGGGAATAGCCCAGCTCATCTTGGCCTGCAGTTTCCATTTGAAATACTACGTGTGATTGCCTGTTTCGATCTGGCTTCTGGGGGATTTCTGTGAAAGTAACGCCAAATCATAAAAATCACCATAATAAATGAGACATTTACCAGCAAATTTCAGTAGTCAGAGGAAGGAATTTGCTGGACATGGTGAAATTTGTTTTGAAATAATGTTTGAAAAGATTAGGCAAAACTATTATCTGCTCACTAAAAGATATAGTTTGAAAAAATGTAGTAAATCATAGGTTCATAAAAAAATTCATGTTGGAAGGGAACTCAGGAGGTCTTTATCCCAATCTCCTGCTCAAGCAGGGTCAGGTCTGAGATCAGAGTGGATTGCTGAGGGCTTTGAACAAGCCCATTTGGGGCTGAATACCCCCAACCCCATCCCCACCCATGATGGAGACTGCACAGCCTCTGGATCATCTGCTCCAGTGTGTGATTGCCCTTAGTGGGGAAAATTCCAGAGGTCTGAACCTCTCTCCCTTCAGCTTATGCCCACAGTCTCTTATCCCCCTATCAGGCACAGCTGTGAAAAGCCTGGCTCCCTGTATTTGTGGTCATCTCCTCATTGGCACTGGCTGGGGGCTGCTGATAGGTCACCTCAAAGCCATCCCTTCTCCAGACTGAACCAGCCCAGCTCCCTCAGCCTCTTTCTAAGAACAAGTCTGTCTTAACCATCTTGGTGCCCTCAATTGAACTCACTCTAGTTTGCCAATGTCTGTCTTGTACTGGGGGCCCTAAAATGGGATCTCAGTAATATATCCCAAACTCCAAAAATAGTTTCTGTCTTCATCTTCCCCACTGCAGAAGAGCAGCTTATGAGGTCACCCTCTGAGACTTTCATAATGCAAATCAGGTCCCACGTAGGGTACAACAAGCTTTGATTCTAAGTTTAGAGTAAAGATTTCCTTTTGTTCCCGTACTGATGTTTCTTTTCCAGTTCATACACTCACACTGTTTTTCCCCCCAGACCTCCATGATAAAATCAGTTCAGATTTCTGATTTTTTCATTTCATTACCATGTGCCTTTGATCCAATTTAAGTCTTGCTCTGCATCAATTTACCTTGAGAACAGGAGGTATGGCAATTGCCAAACAATACTGCTTTGCTTCCAGACTGTCTGAGGGGGACTAGCACTTTTATTCTGTTGCCAGAGCTCAGTACTCATTATCCTAATGCTGGCCTGACTTTTGCTATCTTTGCAGGTAGTGGAAGGTAGAAAGAAAGAATATTACTTCGAGCAAGACTTACTTATTCAGAACTACTTGTGAGGATGCTAAGAAACAATCAGTAAAAGTAACACTGTCATGGATGGTTCAAAATAAAAGCCGTCCAAATTTACCCACTTTTTGGGTGCTGCACCTCCAAAGCATGCTTATTGCAGAGACATTCTTTACTTTTCTTGTGGTTTAACCCCAGCTGATGCCATATCATATGGAATATCCCTTGGGTTAATTTGGGTTAGCTTGGCCCCCACAAGGGTGATTTAGCCTTCAGGATTTTCCTGATTTTTATGCATTTATAGTTATAGAAGTGAAAAACAAACATTTTGAAGTGGCTTTTATTTTTAAGAGCTGTGGAAGAACAACTTCCTACATATGCCAGTAGTTTACAGCTGTTGTATTTTTATTAGCAGTCTGGTATAAGTGCATTTCCTCCCCAACCCAAAATTGTCTACAACTAGAGATTTAAATCTGAACCTTCTTCCATTCACGTGGAGGTTTTTGGAGGATCCTGAGCTTGGACTCGCACACAATTCCCATTTCCATCTGACAATGTGCGCTGAAGAGTGGCTAGGAGGAAGAGTGTGCTATGAAGAGGAGATCAAGGACTGTCATCCTCTAGGCTTAAATTATAAATAATCACAATCCATGCACCATCAATCATGTAAGTGGCTTTTAAATCATAACTAGAAAATGTGTTTGTTGCCTTCTTATACTTGTGTCTTTTAGATTCACATTTTTACTTACTGGCTAGCAAGTCATCCCATGAACCAGCTGTTCCAGATGCTGTGCCTTTGGAGGAAAGAAGCAAGTGGGGGAAATCAGTGATAAAACTGCATTTGCCTATGACTCTGCAGCAAGGCTGCCATTAGTGTGGTACTGGACTCCTGCTGGTGCCTCTTCCAGCATGGACACTGGCTTCCACATCCTGGAAGCTAGGTGTGAGGATGGGCAGAGAATGGAAGCATGGTCGGGTTGAACACAGAACCTCAGAAGTGATTTGGAGTCCTGAGCATGATATTATCTAGGAGCAGGAACCTTTGTCATCTGAGTTCAGGTGACATGTACAGAGTTAGGAATATTAGAGGTTATGTGATGGACTGCAATAAAATAATTTCCAGGTTCTATTTTGGATATGGCTGCAGGCCCATCACAGCTCCGAGTGTGATTTTGGCGCAGCAGGAGCATATGCTGGGCCTATGGGTGGATCTTTGCCTACATCTAATCTAGAGTCAGATCAGAACACTGCATCCTTGACCCTGCTCTGTACACCTGGCTTTGGTGGGTACAGTTCCCAGAAAAGAAAATGAGAGTACTGTGGAACAGACATGTCAGCCTTTGTTAGGAAATAAATGCCTAACAGTATAAAACAGATTAGTGTTATTTTAATTTCAACAGTGCCTGATGGATTTTCCTTTGTTAGGTTAAGTTAATATGGGTATTTCCCAATTGTGTTTATCTGATTAAAGTGCCTTGAGCATTACATGGAAGCTCAGGAGTACTATGCTCCAGGTCAGTAGTTAAATATTGCTCTGGTTCTAGTTATATTCTTCCATATTCTACCAGCAGGAAAATTTACTCTCCAAAATTGCAACCAACAGAAACATGAGAAAAAAACCCTTTCTGTCTGGTAAGCACCTTGCTTATGTCTTTTTGTGTTGTTTTTTTCCCAAAAAAAGAATTATATGGTATAGAGTGACTTCCACTTCAAACATGTTTTCCCATTGCTGCTCTACCAGCTCTGAAAATTGCTTTTGTTTGGATATTGTTATTATCTGCTAGAGACTGATAGGAATGTGGAGTCACTCACTGAGAAAAGGAAACATGGTTCTCATTCACAAGGAATGCAGCTTCATCCACACAGTTTACAGCACAGTTGTATTTGAAGTCAAGCCGCGGGATCTTGTGGCAGTAAAAATCATTGTGATTTGTAGGAAAATGTCACTCCGGCTGTCTCCTCTATAAAAGCTTTTTACTACTCTTGTTGAATATAAATCAGAATTATGTGGCCAACAAAATGATGGTTTTGGCAAAATATTGTGAAGACAAAATATAAACGGGTTTGAATTGTCTTGGCTTTATTCTGCAGAGAGATATTACTGGAATTTATTGCCTTGCCAAGATCAATATCCTTGTCCTTAAAAATAGGTGTGTGTAACTGTATGTCTAAATTCATATCCAAATTAATTTAAGGATGTTCACCATGAATTTTACCTTCAAACCACAATAACAGTAAAACTTGGCTGCTGCAATGAAGCTGACAGAATCTCAGAATCTCACTCTGGCCATATTTGTAGCACCAGACTTCAAACTCTTTGGCGGTTTTGTCTCTTTCTAGAGGGAAATGTGATGGGTCTCAGCATATCTGACTCAAGGTTAGCAAATTTCACCCAGGAATTTAAGTAGGAGATGAACCTCTCCTCCCACAGTGCTTATTAGTTTCATTTCTAAGTAAAACTATGTGATAACAAATAAATGATTGACAGTTATCTGTCACAGTTCAGTGTTTCTGACTCTGGAGTGAAGTCAGTAGGGAAATTGATAAGCATCAGTGTAAGGTAAAGGAGGCCAAGATAGTGAATAGAGGTGACAAGAATGCGAAGCTAGTCCTGCACCAGCTCTTTCATAGCCATGGTGTTATCCAGGAGTTGCTGTTTCAGCCACATGTGGTTAATAGGTGTCTAGCCAATGTGGTTGCCTGGATTTGGTTGTGGACAGGCTATAGGGACTATGGGGACAATATCTTCAGCTTGCTCTGACACCCAAGCAAAGTCCCAGCTGTAGCCTATTCCTGAGTGGAGCAGGAATCTAGGATTTCCTCTTCACTTGCTCTACCAGCACTTAAGGCATGATGTAAATATTATTTGAAGAAACTCTGTGTTTGCAACATACAGAAGACTGGGCTAGACAGAGATTATAGCCCTCCCTTCTGGCCTTTATGAGTTTATGAGTTCACAGATCCTTCCCTGTACTTAAAAGACCTCTACTGCTGATAGCTGAGCATCTGTTCATGTCATCTACTCATAATTAGCTGTACAGCAGTTGGAGCAGACAGCACTTTCCTGACTGGCACATTATTCAGCATATCCAGTTCAGAGTGGTGCCCTGATCAGAGGCACCAGCAGAGATGTACAAACCACAGAAGAGCTAGGGCATGCAGTGGGACAGCCCACAAGAAACTCACATGTCCTACACAAACACCTGTCCTAAGAAACTTCTTGTTTCTTAGAAGTCCACATCTCAAAAAATATTGAGCAATATCATGTAGGGGGCAAAATAATCCACCTCTTGCTTCTGTATCAATGCCAACAGTGTTCTAAAAGGTGAGGCATTAAGGAGCAAGCCCAGGCTGGACACGATCTTGTTCTGAGGCTTTGTTCTTTGTTGGATAAAGTGTCATCTAGGCCAAACTAGTTAAAATAGTAGGTCACAAATGCAGCAAAGAATATTTCCATGTCAAGTCCTAAATAAAAATAGAATGAAGGATGATTAAATCAAAACTGCAAATTCACTGCATAAGCCAGAGTTGATATGGACTTAAGAAGCAGTGTATAATATATTTAATATTTGAAAGCGTGAATATATGTGGTAATGAGCCCTGATTTACTTTTATTCTGTTCTATTTGCTGTGTATGAGAAATGACACCATATTGCTGTGAAGGGCCATTATGGCATTCCTAAAATATACTGAAATATATTCCTAAAATATACTTTGCTGAGTGTTCAGGATTAAATGATACAGATTTCTGACTTCTGAATTACAGATATGTTTTGTGATATATTTCTGCCTCAGTCTTCCTATCTGTGCAACGGAAGCAAAGCTCTCTACTTTCTTTCTTTCTTCAAGGAAGCACTGGTAGGATTAAACAGTTAATATTAGATAGGATTTTAAAAATGGAAAAGATGAGACAAGCACATAACCACATCTTTCTTGCCTTACATGAATAGCGAAATGTGTTTCCTTTGCCTCCATTACCAGAAGATTGCGACAGCCCAGAACATTCAGCAAAAGCAATCACAGATGTTGGCTACACCCACATATTTCTGAAGCTTTTGGTGATACATATACAGTCTGCTTACCTCCAGGAATGAGCATGGACTGGTTCTTACAGAAAATGAAGATACAGCAACTTAAGCCAAGTGCTGATGAATTGCATCTATCCCCATCCAGCTTTTTGCTGCAACAACGAGAAAAAAGTAATAAATTAGATCAGTACTTTCACTTCTTCCTCCATAAGACAATAGGCTTTCATTCCTTTCTTCTATTATGCTGATGTGTCATAAATGTCAATGTGGTATCTTTCAAAGTCACTTCAGTAGGATCAGATACTGAAGATCAAAGTGAGAAAGAAATTGGAATGAAAATCGTTTTGAAATTTGAATAATACAGAGAATTTTAAATGTTAAAACTGTTCAGCTCCTGCAGGTTTATAGTTAGCTACTGTATTCTTCTGAGGACTGCTGTATACACAGTTTGTTAGCCAATACTTCTGGCAGGAGGGGAAGCAGGAATATGGAAAACTTCTAATATGGAGAACTATTATAAGCATTTCTTCAGTCTTTTCAGAGGAAGGTTCTTGTTTAAATTTGCAGTGGGATACACATGACAGATAATATCAGCACACAAAAATTTGCAAGTTTTGGTCTGTAAAATCCAGCTTTTCAAATAGAAAGTTTTAAGTCTCCTTGCAAGCAGATTTCATCGGTTTGGAGGAATTTATGGCTCTTACACTCTGAAATTAAGAATGTGTATTTATCTGGTAATTAATTCCTGGATTTGAGAAGAAAATCTTATTCACCAAAATACAAAAACACTTGACCAAAACATAAAATGCTTCTTGCTGTTTTCTCTCTGACTGTCATTGCTTTCAAGCCACTCATCAGTGACAAGAGCTACGTGAAACCAGTAGCTAAGATAAGCTTTCTAGAACAGTAATTTTGCAATCACTGAGCCCTTATGTTGCTCTTGTAGTCTCTCACAGCCCTCGTGGAGCCTCCTTTGCTCCCATCTTTGCCTTGGACATTTATTAATTTTTTGGGCGACAGTTACACTCCTTACGTTTTAAACTCCTTCAAGTAGCAGAACCAGGCACTGGCTTTAGTTTGTGGTTGCTGGTGCATTGCAGAACCTCTCTTTCTTCCTTCTGAGGATGGAGAGCCCAAGCAAGAGCCATTTTCAGGGGCAATGTCTAACTGTATAAAGGAATATGATAGCAGAACCAAATGAAATAGCTAAATTCCTACTTCGACTAGCAAATAATAAAAGCACAGGTGCCATCACTGGCCTTATTTCTTTACTGTTGAAGAGTGTTCTGAGATTTTGAATTAATGCACATAGCTTAGAGTCTCTCCCCTTCCCAATGTCTGTTATAAATGCATTTTCTGGTAACATATGCATGGTCCAAAAGGTCACATGAAGGATATTTTGGAAGAGTTCGTCTCATGCTGATCAGTGATACCTAAGCTATCCAGTCTTGGAACAAGCCTATAGCCCACTGTGCTTCCAAGAACTACAAATTCTTTTACATTCATGTATATATAGAGATATACATGTTTATATCTATATATACTGCTTTTGACTTAATCTGGATTTATGAGACATAGAAAACCTGAATAGAGGCTTCGCCAATCTACATATCTTAGTGCTGGGTGTCAGAGAGATGTCCTCGGAAATATTTCCCTAAGTATCCAATTCAGTGGGTGACTTTGCTGTCAGCCATGTGGTATCATTGCAGGGAGAAACGCATAGAGGAAGAGTGCACCAAAGGCTGATGCCATTACCTTGAATATACCTGAAAGCAGAGCAAATAGCCAGAGATTGGCCCTCTAAAAAGAATCAAATGAATTCTTTCAGAAAGAACTCTGAAATACTCCTGAGGGCAAATAATGCAGACGGGTGTTGAGTTTGGCCTAAAGCCCAGCCTTATGACTTGCACAACAGAACAGATGTAACCAATAGGTCTGTGGCTGCTCACAACCTCGAGTGCTTGGTGTTTAAGGAAATGGTAGAAGAAACGGTGAGGATGTAGGCTGTCAAAATTCATGGTGTTTAATATTTGCAGAGTTTTAACAAAATTTGTTTTACTAGCAGATTACACCAGGATCTTCCAGCTAACATTGACACAGATACGAAGACACAGATGGAATAGGAAAGGAGGATTTCTGCACAATATGCTAAGAAAGAAGAAGAATCGCTGTGATACCCTGCCTTTGTCCAGGTTTAGAAATAGTTAGTCAATATCACTTATATGAATATCAATATCAATATTTTTTTGCTTGACCTTTTGGTGAGTCACATAATCGCAGTGCTTTCAGCTGTCCTGGCATTCAGTGCAGGGCTGGGTAGGGTACACATGTGTTCTGCCATTGAAAACAGCCTTATGAGAAAGAAAATAACATTTTGGAATCTGAACTGAAAGAAAAATAGATGAGGTTTGCCATAAGTTGACACAATTTGGCTGTCTTCTTAATCTTCATAAATCAAGTTCTACGAATAGATTAGCAACATGATTCTGCTGGTAGAGAGAGTCTGGTGTATACCTGATAAGCATCCAATCTATAGACCAGTGTTTTCAGTGCCTTCTTAATTAGAGACTCAACTTTGCATGCCTCCAATTGCACGAGCTGTCGCTGGGAGGAGTTCTGCCAGAGCTGGGGGCAGAATGATGGAAGTGACAGCATGACTTCAGCTGTACTCACAGACATGCACATGCACAACCACACCTACACCCATCCTTCACAGCACACATGGTGAAATCGCACAGTGCATTACCTGGTATGTTCTCAGGCAGGACACAAAAACAGGAGCCAGATTCTGAAAAGATGGAGACAGAAAGCTCTGCTAAGCCAGGTTCTGTCTTCAGACACAGGCTATGAGATGGCCCACAGCTTCGCTTTCCTTGAGGATCCTACCACAGGAGCCATTTCCTCAAGCTCTAATGGGTATGTAGCAAGCTTATTCTGCTGTCATGCTGGCTCACCTTCATGGCCAAAACCCTGGAAGCAGGGTCAAGGCTGTACCTACAGGCATAGATGTGAGAGGACTGAGACTGGTTATGCCTCCTCTAATGCCTGATCATTCATTGTATACTACTGAGATTTGGAGACAAAATAGAGGAAAGTATCTGAGTAGCTTGTGTTCCTTTATGTTCCTGCAGGCTCTCAAAAGGAGCAGACACAATATAATGCTATGTTAAAATGCCATCTCAGATATATTTGGTGAGAGCACCTGGGTGCTGCTGAGACACTTGACTTAATTCTACCACCAATTCAAATGGAGTGCTGGGCTGCTTTCCTGTCTCTGTTTGGATTTTAAATCCTCTCTGGATACCTCTGAAATAATCTCTGCCAGAGACAACTTATCGCAAGGTATTATTGAAATACTCCCAAGAAGCACATTTA
Source organism: Psittacus erithacus (assembly GCA_009867235.2). Lineage (NCBI taxonomy): Eukaryota > Metazoa > Chordata > Aves > Psittaciformes > Psittacidae > Psittacus > Psittacus erithacus. Next base: position 37,932 of record WYDI02023191.1, read on the forward strand.
TTGCTTTCTTATTCTTGGCCTTGAACGGGTCACAAAAAATGGGAGGAATTTTAAAGAAAATTCCCAGAAGTAGGTGCCAAGAATACTCCTCTTTTTGCCGGAAAGTCTCATCTTCCCCAGCTTTAAGGTGAACAAGCCAAGCGTGGCTTCTCTTCACCCATATCCCTGGTCTGTTTTCCAGGAATAAAGCATGAAGTGACGTGCTTTCTGCAGGTAAGATCACCTCCCTGCTTAGGGACAGAAGTAAGATAGAATTCAGATGACGTGGAAGGCTACTGAATAAACTCTCCAGTCTCCCAGACATCTCAGGTAAAAACAGACGGATTGCAACTGGGAATTCCCTTGTTTAAGGTGTTGGCAGTAGGCTTCTGCAGTGTTGCAGTTATGTATATATAAATATATAAAATAATAAGTATTCCACCTGCTGCATTTTTTAAAGACTTTCTGGTAACTAGTTCCATCTTCCTGTCTCCTCCACAAGTCCATGGCCAGGGAACCTGTGCAATACATGAACTTAAGCACTTTTCCATAGCTGCCTCTCTCAGCAGCTTTTGCCAGCTCTGACCATTCAGCAGATCCTTCCTCCACAGCAGGACCCTCAGGACAGTTGGTAACAGCTCCACCACCCATCCTACCTGTGCTTTAAATCCCTGGACCCATAGGTGGGAATCTATTTGTTTCCTCTTCCAGCCTTGTCAAGCACTTGGCTTATGGCTTGGAGTTTGTGTACTGAGCACTTAACCAGAGTCCAGGGTAAAGTATTGAATGTTTGTGATACATGGTGAATGAATATAAAAGTAGGCAAGGAAGGGCTGTTAACAAACCTTCCTCTAGACTAATGAAAAGAAAATGGCAAGAGTGAGTGGAGGGTTTTCCTAGAGCCGGTACCAAAAAAGCCAGTAAGTGTTTGGAGTAAATTTGTGATAAAAGGCTCATTATAGATACTGGAGAAATTTTAATAAAATAAACATGGAAAATTCCAGCTCTTTAATTTTTAGAGTTAACTCCTGCAGGAATGCTTAGGGCTTTATCTCCCCCAGTATTTTAGCGGGATATACTGTATTTACAGCGAACAGAGGTTTGTGTTCCTTGTAAAGTAGAAGGTGCTTAATTTGTTGAGAAAAGTTGTTCTCAGAAAAATAACTATGTGGTTTTATAAAAAAGGTGATGTTTTTCTTTACACGTAGTAAACCAGATTCATTGGGAACAGTTGATATATCTTATTTTTCCCACCATGTTTTTCAGTTCTTGAGGTTCCAGTTTTTGACATTATCAAAGCTCAGGAAAATGTGCCAGACTTCTACTGCTGGGGATATCAGATGGAAAATTCCCCCTGCCTGGAGCAATCAAGGATCCAGTCCCTTGCATAGGGACTTGATGCCCCTTCCAGAGCTCTGTGGGAAGCAGTGGGGACTCCGCTGTTGCAAAGGTTCATCTCACTTCTGATCTTAGACTTGCATTTCAGATAGTCTAAACCTGTGTAAGGCTGTTGTATAGGAAATTATCATTACATACCCAAGAAACTGAAGCAGTGATGCACACACCCTATTCAAAATGGCAGGAGAAAAGGAGGTGATAACTATTTTAACCTTAAAAATATCACATTCTTGATTATTCTGAGGCATTCCTATTCTTCACTAATACATAAACTAAGCCTTAATACATATAAAATAGATTTTACTAGAATGTAAGAATGCACGGGAAAATATAAACCATTTACTGAAGGAAACTTGAACTTTCTGTGAAATGGAAACAATTTGAGAGCAGAATATTAGGATCATTCACTGATTATATTCATTGGCCTTAAACTTTTTATTTATGGACAGTCAGAAAAGATGAGAGAGGTGCTAGACATATCCCAGCTGCAGTGTATATATTTCCATTATTGATGCTAAACCCGGAGTTATTTTAAAGAGGAATGGTGCCTTTAGCTCACCTTCTGCTTTTAATAAAAATAGTATTTTCACAGAAAAAGTAATAATGGCTTCCCTTCAGTCCTCCAGATTTGGATTTTGCTGTAGATTTCAGTATTGGAGTAGGTACAAGGTACAAGGTAAGACTTCCTAATGATTACTTTTATGCCTAGCCATGGCAGTAAAATCATACTCTTTTTATATACGTGTATATATATGTATGTAAAATGTACCATGCACTCTTTAAAGGCTAGAAGAACATTCCATGAGTTATTGATGTGGTGGAGATACACTACATACACTGTATATGTGCTCCAGACATATGAAAGTCAGTGGAAAGACTCTGATATTCTTTGGGGAGAACTGGATCCAGTTCCACATGATTAAAGAAATAGGTCAAACATTTCTGTTACCCTCATTCACCGGATGTCAAGAACATAGAAAATGTTTCAGTGTTTTTCTTTGGTTAAATTTCACTTCTTTATTGGACATCTAACACAACGCCTCTGAATACTATATAGTTACTGCAAGAGATTAAATGAAAGAAAACTTAAATGCTTACACTTGAAGAAAAGACATCTGATCAAAGCAGGAGTGACAAATATTATTAGTGATACAACTTGACCAAAAAAGGGAGGAAAACCCCTCCATGCTAAAGATTTGGAAAAACTAACAGAAAGAACCCCCTCAGAATACTCAAAGAAAGATGAATCAGTTGAAATTAATACAACATGCAAAGCACTCTGAGGGCTACAGTAAGACATGTGGATGAGAGACTTCCATTAGCATCCAGACCCAAAGCAGCATCTAACAGTCCCTGGGCTCTGAACAGAGGATCTTGCTGTAGTGAGATAAGTCTCATTGCCTGTGACAGTGCATATACAGTGCATCTAATACATCAACCTGGCTACAAGTGTGCAGAGAAAAGGAATAGTCTAGACAATCTCAGCTTGACAACCTCAACTATTCTGTGTTCCTGTGATTTAAGGCACCTTTAGCAAGTGTAAAATTTCTGCGTTGTAGCACTGAGCAGCAGTTCCAATCCTATTGGTCTACCTTGGGACAGTGCTACATGGGTCCTGCTGTTAAGGTGATTTGATGCTGGAAAATCACCTGAGTTGGCAAAGCAACATGCTCTGATGCTTAGAGGCCTTTTTGCTGTTGAGGTTTGCTTTGCTTGCAAAGACACAGCATCATGGAATAATTGAGGTTGGTATGGAACCATGGATCTCTGGTCCAACCACCCTACTAAATGCAGGGTCAGCTTGAGCAGGATGTTCAAGGCTGTATCTAGTTGGGTTTTTGATATCTCCAAGAACAGAGTCTCCCTGGGCAGTCTGTTCCAGTGTCCAAACACATTTACAGTGAAAATATAGTGTGGTTTTTATGTTTAAATGGACAGGGCCATCCTTTACTAGATCAGGTTGCTCAAAGACCCATCTACCCAGCAAGAGGAACACCCATGTGTGCTGTGATGATGTGCTGGGAGAGTCACCGCTCCCATGCAGAACTGGCTCAGTTATGTAAACCTGGTCTTGTGTGTTAAATTAGGGCCTCTATAAATCTCGGGTCTTGGCAGTTGGAACTACTGTGTTTAATACTGAGGAGCTGAAAAACGCAAGGTGATTTCAGCAAAAGCCATGTAGGGATGGAATAATGTTGGAACTGGCAGTTGGTTTTGTTCTAACTTGCGTGCAGAGCTGTCAGTGTAAGCACTAGTGTAAGCACTTGGCAAGGAAACTGTACAAAAATGACTTGCCAGAGGCTTGCAGTTTATGCCTGTATACATTTCTGTGGTGAAATTTCACATCTGCTAGCCAAGCCAGCGTGTACTTGGCACTTCATCGAGAAGACTCCTCACAGAGGCACACCTAGAGCCTTCCTGAGATGCCTATGCCAGAGCCTTTGATGTTGTCATCCCAGTTCTGCTTTTCTTCCACAGCCTTAGAGCATCATAAAGCCAAAGTGATAATCAAAAATGTCCTCTTTGTAGTTCAGAACGATGTGATATTTCATGGGTTTGCACCACACAAATGCTGGGCTGTGGAACAGAATAATCATAAAGAAACTCCTTGTGGAAATGCACTTCTCTAAACCTCTTCTTTCCCTCTCATGGCTTATGATTAACCTAGAAGGGGAGATGCTTTGGAAAAGCCAGAGTGTATTAATGAATGGATTTGTATGCATGCCTAATTTCTGTCCCTGCTAATAATAATAAGAAAAACCCCTGAAATATCTAAAGGCTGACTGTACAATGGCAGTTTTGCTCAACTAAATGAGGTGTAAGGAGATAGAGTGCAGCACACTCTGTGGCACACCTTGTTGAGATGAGCTTCTCCTTATCCCCACAAGGTCCTGCAGCTGTCAGAGCATATGCAGACATCCTCCAAGATAGTTCTTTGAGATATCATTATCTGCTTCCTGGTGAGTCTGTTTTCAGAGCAACAGGGCATGCATAAGCTTGGTATATAGAACAGCATGTGTACTATAACTTCATTAACAGATGAAGATGAATAAATAGCTTGTGCCTTGTTTGATAGTACAGGACTTCCACAGCAAAGCTTACAACTCAGTGCAGGTAGCCTCTGAGTTGGAGTCTTGTTTGCACTGAAAGAATTGTTGCCTATGATGGCTGGCTGCGGATATATCCTACACATTGTCCTACATCATGACGTAATTCTCTGCTAGTGATCTCTGCCACAGCTTGAGAGAAGAATTTGCCTCATTTCTACTTCAGGTCTTCCACTGTTGCTCAAAACCAAACAAAATTCAAGCGCTGGACTAAACACCAACAGGGAGAGCAAAATGGGGTGTTCCTACTAATGTGCACCTCAGCTTCACTGATGGGCGTCAGTGAGGGTGTGGGGACCATTGCCTTGGGTGTTGCAATATAGGCACAGTCTTTGCTTGTAAGCAGAGCTATGATAAGAGTGAAGCATTATGGTGAGCATAAGGTTCTGTGCTATGGGGACTCTTGAGGTTAAAGTGAAATACTGAGCAGGAGTGTTCAAATTCAGAATAGAAAGGGACGCACAAGCAGCAGCAATTGCCTTTTAGTCACTTGGTGTGTGCTTCCTCATCTCTTGGACTCTTTTCCAGTATTTTTTCACATGGTGCCTTTAAAATTTAATGGAGATTAGATACAAGCACAGCAGCTTCTCCTGGCCATGCCATGGGATGCCTTACCTTCCCTCTCACTCTGAATCCAGTCAAGAAACCAGGGTGCTGAGCACCCATATTTAGGTATGGCAACATGCACAGTGGTCATAATTCAGGCCTCTGGGGAGCTGGCCCTTCATGACTTAAAACAGCAATGGGACTTCTAGGTTTTCTCATCACATACATGGTTTTAAATTATGCCCCAAATTTAACTCGTGGCATTTTGCTGCAGCAATACATTTTCTTGGTAAAGTTTTCTATTCTCTGTGGATAAAACCTGTGAAGGACACCTGAAAGATGACCAACTTCTTAGAAAAAGCAGCAGTAAATGTCAGGCCAAGTGTCACATGAGGTAAGAGAATCTATGTGACGTAATTTCTTTCTTAGAAACTTTCAGAGTTGAAAGTCCTTAAACTTGGGCACTTTGCCAAAATCCACACTCCCCACCACAGAATTAGAAGATATCCAGAAAAGAAGACCCTTTCCAGGAATGACACAAAAGAAATGAATACAGCAAGAGGAACAAATCTCCCACTGTTCAGGATAGATTAGACAGAGCATTTCTCTTAACTTACAGGGCACCGGGGATTTGGGCACACGTTTCAGTGAGTCTTAGTGAAACCATTATTTTCCAGTTACAGTTCTCAGACCTGAGTTCTGCTCTCCCCACAGCTGGTTATTTCCCAGAAGCCACACTTTTCTTATTTCAGTTAGGTTTCTTTGACACTGATTTAGCTGAAACCTGGAGCCTGGAGACAAGTGAAAACTCAGACACTCGGCTCTGAAGAAAGCCTCTTTCCCTTTTCTGCACTTACCAAAACTTAGTCATTTACCAAAACTGCTCATAAACACAACCTTTTCTATCCAGGCAAATTGTCAGCAAGGTTGACAATCATTCTCTTTGGTTGAATTTTACAGTATCCTTTTAGGCCACTTAACCTAAAAGAATCTGCTGCTGCAAAACCCATGGTACAGCTTCAGTCCAGGTCACATTTCCAGTTCATTTGTTCGTGGCTTTCACAGAGACGAGCTGTTTTTCTTCTCTTTGGTGAAGTTTATTATACTGTGGGCAAAACATCAAAGGGGAGAGCTGGACTGAGCTGTATAAGCCACAAGGGGCACACTATTACAGTGGAACAGTCAATATTTTTCAAATGCTAACGATGATAGGAAATACTTTAAATCCTTTTTTCCCTTTCTGCTAGATGTGCTGCTCAGTACATCCTGCCCTTGTTCATGGAGAGAGCTGTCAGCCCTCTTCAGGACAGGTACCCTGCAGGCCATGACGGGGCATGCAGCAGCATCAGGAGTAGCAGCCAGGACAGGGGTAGCAGCCAGGGTGAGATATCCAAAGCTACTATGGGGATAAGGCTCACCTGAGACTGCATCTGGGGACAGAACTCAGCACACTGTGTGCTGTGAGAGGAGTTGAAAATTCATCCAGGCTGACAGGGGCCATAGGCACTGGTAATGGTATCATAGCACGAGAATTTGATCATGTTCTATTAACATTTTAACCTGTATCCTGTCTGGGATATTCTGTAGCCATCTGGTAATGGAAGGCAAGGAAAAATGGAAAAATGGCCATCACACCTGAAGTTACTGATGGCTGTCACCATGTGAATGCAACACCCCTTTATCCACTATGGTACAACTTCAGCATGTGTGGTGCTTAAGGTTGTCTTTTGACAGTGGGAGAGGTGAGTCTAAACCCCTGAGGTGAAAAGAGGACAAAACCACCAGTAGCTCAGAGCTTTTATCACAGGAGCATGAATGAGAAAGTAAAAGGGAAAGGACTTCTCCCTAGACCTTGGTTTTGGTGAAATTCTTCCCCCTTCAGCTACAGGCTTTGTTTATGTGTGTTGCCAGCACAATAGCATAAGCTAGAAGGTCACTTGTCTCCCTTTGGATTTACATGACATTATTGCTAAAGCCAGCAGGCTGGAAAATGGAAAATTTTCCAGGTCTGCCTCGTCCCCTGTTAAAGACAATTCAGGAAGCTGTGCAGCCTCTGTGCTCAATGCTCAGAGTTATACTGAATCCCATAGCTACTTGTTGCCATTTAATGCATATTTGATAAAAGACACTCTCTGAGGGAAGTGTGTTATTGTGAACCTCCCTGAAACACTGGTGCTGGAACTCTATTCCCTCTACCTGCCCCTGTATGCTTACATCTCTCTCGCATTCCTCGCATCATTCGAGTTGTCCTTTACCATCATGGTGACTGTTGGGTAAAGAAAAACAAAGAAAAAGGTTAAAAATGAGCTTTAGTTAGAGACCAGGTTGGGTGCTCAGCTGATGTGAGTTGGCACAGCTGGAGAATCCAGGAGAACTGCCCCACAGCAGTAGGAGAGGTCCCCAGCTTCAGGCTTCCAGGAAAGCAGTACAGATGCTCAGGGAAGGGGGGGACTTTGAAGGTGGCAAATGCTTCTGTCACTCAGACAGTCTGAAAAGAAAACCAGATTCTTATTTACTTCAGGAAAATGCCACTTAGATTGTAACTGAGAAAATTTGGTCATAACAATACAAGCATTTTTCAGTGATGATCATGCAGCTGAAATATTGTCCAAAAAGGCAGTGTTCTTTTGATGTCAAGGGAATTTGTTTGGTGTGAAGGGTTAAAGATGCCACGGCTGGAGCAGGAAGCATTGCCTATCATTGAGGAAACACTTTCTTTTGAAAGACTTTTTCAGTTGCTTATGATTTGCCAGATTTTAAACCAATTAGGCTGAAATTCTCCATGCTGGTTGTTTATTTTCTGGTGAACTGCCTGGGAAAGGTTTCATCAGAAGTTATTAAATCCTTTCCAAAAGAGCAACTTGGAAAAACTTCTCTGCCTATACTGAAAAAATAATCCTGTAATTATATTACTAAGCAGCTGCATGTTTTGCAAGGGAAAGGCAGGTACCTGACCACCTCCGAGGCCTCTCACTCCACACTCAGCACTAGTGGCATGCCCAGCAGCAGCATAATTAGAAGACCCACGGCGCTGCTCAGCCCATTTGGAAGACTGCATCCCTGTCCTGCCTCTAATGCAAGTGATGAGTTAGTTAAGGCTGACAACAGGGAACATTAAAAAATGACAGGGGGACTGTGAGAAGAGGCAGGGATGAAACACCCACGAGAGGCAGAGTGGGACTGAAAACACTGCGCAGAGGAAAATGGGACTTCGATGAAAAAAAAGATGGAACAAAGGGAACAGCTGAACCAGGATGCTGTGGGAGACTGGAAAGGGAATTAGATGGTGAAAACTGTGAGTGGGATGAGGAAGTGTGTGTGTGCATGTGTGTGTTTGCATGCATGAGCATGTGCATACAGGCAGCCCAGCCCTGGCAGAATTGTAGAAGAAAAGGTAATGAACCGGGGTGGGAGGAACAGGACAAAAATATCCAGGAGATAACAAGCAAATATGAATCTTCTTCAATAACCTTGTACCTATACTTACTTTTGACAATCAGCTTTCAGCTTGTCACTGCTGAAAAATGTGTTTGGGAAAGTCTGAAGAGCAGTACTGAAGGGTGAAGTAGAACTTTGTCAGCTGAGCTGGGCATCTTGAATTTTATCTATTTGTTGTTCCCCAAACTGTGTATAAGAGCATGACCTGATTTTGCCTTCTTTTTCTTCCATTGCCTGGTGAAGGACCAGGAGCCAACACTGTTATTCATTTGTACCAAATCAAGCAGCTCTGTTTATGCTAGGACATACAAGCTGTACCTTTTCCTAAAAATCTTAATTTGTCTCGCTTGATTTTAAGCTATCAGCTGGCCTCAGGCCTCAGCCTGAGAATGAACTCAGCATTTTGGGGATGCAATAAGGACTGGGTGTTAGGTGAGGCTGGATCCCACAGGGGAGCTTTGCCATTTGGAAAAAGTCAGGAGCTGCATAGAAGACGTGGCCCATGGGTGACACCAGTGAGCTGTCTAGCCTCTGCTCTGTTTCAAACAATGGCAGATCATGCTGTTCAGGAAGAATGTGTGAGGCTGGTTGTTATGTGCAGCCCTTTCCCCTAGTATGCAGCACCCATGACTGCTGGATTAGGGATAGTAGAGAGCATGTTCCTGCCTCATCATTTGAGCATGAAGACCCATTAATTTCTCTAATCCCTTTTGAACATGCTATTATCATCTGCCTCCACAAGCTCCTGTGTTCACAAGCTTCAGAAGTTCATTCACTACCCACTGTGTAAGCAACTACTTTCTTTTATCTCTTTTAACTGTTCTTTTGCTAGCTGTCTGAAGTGCCCCCTAGATCCCATCCCAGGCTCTTGTAAACAGCAGTTCTATATTTGGTTTAACCACCAGATTCATCATTTTGTAGGTCATGGTTATATCACTCCATCACCTCTAGAGCAGAGCCCCAGTATTTTCAGTCTTTGTAAAGCAGCAGCTTCAACACCTTGACTATTTTTGCTGACCTTTAACTCTACCACAAGAACGCGCCGGTTTTTTGTGTAGCAGCAACATAACACTGGCTGTCCTGTCCTAATAACTTTCTTACAAGTTCCAACATTTTATTGGATTTTGTTTGCCATTGCATACTGAGCTGATGATTTCAGAGGAGCATCAGCAATGGCTCAGAGATCTCTTTCCTAAGTTGTAACTCTGTTCCAAGTCTGATATAGATAATTTTTTCCTACATGCATTGCCCTGAATTTATCTGTATTAAAGTTCGTCTGCCACCTTTGAGCCAACTCAGCTTGATGAAGTCCTCATGGCCTGCATAGAACTTGACTGTCTGAAGGAACTATCATCTGGAAGCTCTGCAATGGCAGTGACTCCATGGTATGACCTGGTTCAGCTGCCGTTTTAAATGAGTTGACTCGATTAACTTTTATAACTCCCTAGGAAAAAGAAATCCCTCCAAGATCCCCTTAAGGTTTGAAGGCTAGTTTCCACTTCTCTAATCCATGGAGCTCCATGGATTTCAATGGCAATTACAGAGGTCAATAAAGCCGACAGTGTCCTTTAGGGAGAAGAGTGAAGGATATTGTCTCCATCTGCCTCTTAGTGCTTCAGAAAAGGGGGTCTGCTTTATATTGGTGTCCTGGGATTGTTCTTGATAAATATGAAATTTGTAAAATAACCATACTGACAGAAGTATGAAGTGGTATATAGTGCTAAGTTGTTGCTATGCCTGCTAATAATGACGAGGTGAAAATGTAAGCCCCATCCTTTCAGATGAATACATAAGTTATGAGTATTCCTAAATGCACTGCTGGGAGCCTTGCTTATTTAGAAATTAGGGCATGTAGAAGCCTCAAGTATGACTGCGATGGATGTCCCTGCAGCAGCGAAGGGCAGTGAAGTAGCTCCATCTACTGGTAACAAATAGCCAGATCTCTGCTTTTAGTCAGGCTTTAAGTAACTTCTCTTTGGAGGTCGTCTTCACTGAAAAGAAATGGTGGTATATATGAAGCAGGTAAATTCACCACGGATCTCGTCTCCTTTCAGCCAGCAGAGGTACTCAGATCCTGTAAGGAGTTCTTCATCTTAGGAGTTTTATGTGATGCTGCTCCTCATATACCCTGTTCATTGTTGCCAGCCCTAAACCATGAGTCAGGTCCCCCAAATTAATGAGATTCTACAAGCGCTGGTTTTCATCTTGGAGTCTTTACACTTTCTAGGTCTGCCACTGGCCACAAAAGCTACTTCTCCCCTAATGGCAGCAGCTATTCCAGTAGTGACTGATCCCAGTAGCAGGATCCTGAGGAGAAAAAGCAAACGACACAAGGCCAAGGAATTTGTAATACCATTTGTTTCAAAGGTCAGCTCTACTTAGTGCTGAGGGAAAATTCTGTTCTTACTTCCATTAGTGAAATTCCTCGCTGGTGACTGGACCTCAGAGGCTGCATTTATATAACTAAAGAAAAATGTGGCCTTGCGTTCATCATGAAATTTCTCTCAGAGAGCAGTCTTTTCCTAAGCACATTTGCTCCAGCTAAGACTGAGGATGTTGTTTGACTATTTCATTATTGGATATACTTACTTTTTATTGTAGGTCAGGGACTGAACCTTGGACTTGGCCCAGGAAGTGCTGTAACTGCCCTGGGTAGGTCAGGCATGTCTTAGAACTCCCATGACACCTCTGCTCAAGTCCTCCTTTCTGTCCCCCAGCACATCCAGGGCCCACGGCAACTGAAGCCAGGGAATGGAGAGGAAAAGGAGCACTACTGCCCTTCCTCCAACTCTTAAAGCTGGTACCAAGCTGGGAAGTAGACCTGCGAAGTGGAGAACGTTTCCCTTTCTCCTCTGCTCCTGCATATTGGGTTAAAGATTCTGGTGATGATTCACCTTGCCTCTTATTCCAACAGCCCAGGGCTCTAAGCTGGACCTACAGGTTCCCCAGGGCTTCAGATCTCAGGCCAAGGTATTTACAGTTTGAAAAGCAGGTATATTAAGGAGTCAAGCATTGGATTCAATGCCAGATTTTATACAGAGGACAAATGTAGCCAAGCACTTAAGGTCTTAATCTCCTTTTCTAATCAGCAGGCCTCTCATGCCATTTCCTGACTTGACATAGGTTTGAATGTTATCTTGGTGGAACCATCTTGAGACCATCTGTGCCCTTTAGTGATACTGAACAGTGAATCAAATCCCAATACACCACATTGGTTTCTGGGTTGTCCAGCCTGTCCAGATCTTGCCACAGCTCCCTGTTTTGCTTCGAAAAACAGAAGCAGGGAGAAGATGCTTGTTTAAGTCTTACTATGACAGAGAGCTGTGACTTGCTGGGGTGTTCACGCGGACCTAGGAGTTTGGAAATACTTCCATTTAATAAAATTTAGGAATAGTAAGAACTATGGTATCATATATTACATTATTAATTTATGCTAATGTATGTTTTCCACTTGAAAAGTGGAAAAATGGCTATGATCCTTGAGTGGGACAAAAGAGCATTTATAGGAGGCAGCAAACCATTTACAGAAACAAAACACTTTTTGCTTCATTAGTTTGTCTCATAAAGCTTAACGAACCTAAACCAACACCTGTAACAAAGTAATACTAAAAGCCAATCATTCTTGGGCACTGCAAGTAGGGCTGCCCAGGCATGTAATCAGATCACTAGGAAGCCCCAGTGCCTTTGTACAGGGCAATGAGGCTGCGTGAGGCTCCAGCTCTCGCAGCAGAAGGATCCTTTTCTCTGCAAGGAACCCCTCTAGGCTTGTTCTGATCTGCTGTTTATTGTCCCACATGGCTGGTCCAGTGACACAGGTCCCACCTTGCTGAGATGACCAGGAAAAGGTGTTTGGTTGAGGTTAAAATCTCCAGCAATTCTTTTAAGATTACTGGTAATGCTGCAATTATGTGTGGAACCAGCGGGTTCAGTTCTTGCATAAGTGTCTCTCTGGAGCCAGGCGCAGTAGGTCTGACATTGGGTAAGTGTACAAGCATTTTGTCTATGATTACCAGAATCCTTATTGCTATTTACAATAATGCCACAGCAAGAAAAGTGTTAAAACCACACCTAGACATAGTCTAACTTGATCATTGTGTTCCCTTGAAAGGCAGCTTGACAAGTTAGTTGCCAAAACTCAGCTCGGGTTTCTGAATTGAAAGGTGTTGTGTCCTGGCAGGCTTAAGGCAGGTAATATTTTGCTAACGCCAAGAATTTAGGGCTCAAACATGTTGTAAAGGAGGAAGCAGCTGAAGCCTGCAGACTCCTGAGGCCCGCTTTCCTCTCTTAAGTTGCAGGAGGTAAATCAACACCTCAAACAGAAACTCTATGTAGCCTATTTACAATTGGATAACCAAAATCCAAGGTCAGAACACCCAGAAACTACAATGTTTGATCTAGAAATGCCAGTTTGGCATATAATACCTCCCTTTGACTCATCATCCTTCTCAGTCAGTCTACTTTTTAACCCTGTGTAACCAACTGGCAGAGTAATACCACCACGTCAGAGACAGGAATGGGATCGGTCACACAAAATCCATGCTGACCCGCTTCCTCCCTGCCCACTGCAGGCAGTGGGATGGGCAGCTGGGCAAGGCACGGACCTCTTTACTTGAGAAACCAGGTTTCCTTTTCCTGCTCCACCACACGTCTTCCATGTGAGGCCTTTGGCAAACAAGTTGCTTAGTGTCTGTGTTTGAGTTTCCTACATGTGAAAGGAGAATAGCACTTCTTTCCAGCAGCACCTTAAGGACAAATACAATGAATTCTGAGCTGCAGGTTAGAAGAGGGTTTAGAGAAGCACAATAATGGACCAAAAGAAACTTAACCCTGTGGCAGAAAGGGGAACAGTCATTTTGAACTCACTGTCTAAAAAAAAAGGTAAATACTTTCCATTGCTGTTTACTGATATTAATAGATCACATTTGCATTATCAGCTGATGGTTTTGTGTCTCAATTAAGACCAGTGCCATGACCAATTGTACAAAATACAGCTAAGAAAGAGATACAACATGATCTCACTTCCAAGTTTTTCTTTCTGTAAGACTGAAAAGAGCAGCATCCTATCTGCATCTCTGAGAACTCGTGGCTCACCAGTATTGACAGATAAGCCCTGGGAAGCCTTCCTGTATAACCAGGACAGCCTGGCAACAGACTGTGAAATGCACCAGGACACCAGCATTCAGAGACCAGATTCACAGTAAAAGCATGAAAAATGTAGCAAAGGAGGTATCAGAGGCTTAAGCTCTGAACATTTTCCAAATTCAGATGGGAAAATGATGAACATCAACATTCTTGAAAGTTATAAAGCAAACGCAAAAATACTATGATTAGAGGAAATGCAACAGAAGTCAGTAATGTCATCTGGTTTTAGAAGCTAAATAGAAAGAAGACACTGGTGTAGTGACTTTCCAATGCCTTTTCTTTAACTTGCTATGAAGGGCACAGATTTGCAAGATCACTGGTTCTGTCTCTCTCACCTTTTGCAGCTGTGTTTTACAGCTGCATTTTAAGGCTGCATTTTACAGCAGCAGAACTTTATTCATGTCAGGAGTTAGAATCAAAGTACACAGCGAGAAATTATGAGAATCCGAACAGATAGACCTTGTACATACCAATAATCACCATGGGGCCTGTGTCGCTCCGGGTTATTTCCAGGCACTCAGCGGGACAGAAGGAGTCAGGACTTCTGTGAAACACTGGCTGTGCATGTTTCCTGAGAAAGTTCTAACGAAGTTTTAGCTATCTAAAATGTGCACTTTCTATTCAGCAATTAGCACCAAACTGCCGCTTCTCTCTGCACCCTTTGAAGTGAAGTCTTCTTAGAAAGCATACTTACCAGCAGCTACTACACAGCTGGTGTAGTATTCAAATGCCATGAAATACTTTCTGATTCTAAGAGCTGGGACATTCATGGTACCTTAGATACTCCTACACTGCAGCTTCACATTAAATAAAGATGTTTGCTAAAAACACTGTGGTCTTGTTCCTTTCACCTGAAATTTATTGAGATAAATTATCTCCCTATGTCTTCCCCTACTCATTCCATTCTTTGGAGAGATCTAAGCTTGTGTTCTTCAAGGTCACAGACTTGGAGGATTTTGTGTACAGGGAAGAGCGAGATTTATTAGAACCAACTTGCCTAAGTCACATGTGATACCTAAGTGATTACATGTTATTGCTATATCAGTATTTGCATACAGACATCCCAGCATGCACATGCTATTTCTGAGTCACACCTATCTTTTTAGCTCCCTGCACAAAGTAATGAAAAATTACCTGAGTTAATAATTCGTTTTCTTTTTGTCCTTGAAAAAACCAAAAACATAACTGCTTGTTCTGGTGGATCCTTCCTCAAATCTTCCTCAAGTACAGCAAAACTCCTTGCACACTAAAAGAAATTTTCCATTACTTCACTCCTATTTAGCCATGAAAGCCATTCTTCATTACAGTAGTTTTTACCTTTATCTCTTCTCTGCCCTTTGTTTGTCTTTGATACTTAAGAGCCTTTACCCAGTAGGCAAACAGTTTCTGTGCTACGCTAACCACATTCGGTTATCTGGACTTCGACAAGGAGAGTAAGAATCTTGAATTGCATCCGTAAGTCACAGGCTTTACGCCTTGGGTTTGAACTCAAAGGTTAGACAAAAATGCCAGCTTGGATAGCTTTTGAATTGACACCATAGAATCATAGAATATTTAGGGTTAGAAAGGACCTCAAGATCACCTAGTTCCAACCCCCCTGCCATGGGCAGGGACACATCCCACTAAACCATGTCACCCAAGGCTCTGGCCAACCTGGCCTTGAACACCACCAGCGATGGAGCATTCACAACTTCTCTGGGAAACCCATTCCAGTGCCTCATCACCCTCACAGTAAAGAACTTCTTTATATCCAGTCTAAACTTCCCCTGTTTAAGTTTGAACCTGTTACCCCTTGTCCTGTCACTACAGTCTCTAATGAACAGTCCATCCCCAGCATCCCTATAGCCCCCCTTCAGATACTGGAAGGCTGCTGTGAGATCTCCACACAGCCTTCTCTTCTCCAGGCTAAACAGCCCCAACTTTCTCAGCCTGTCTTCATATGGGAGGTGCTCCCGTCCCCTGATCATCCTCATGGCCTCCTCTGGACTTGTT